>PVJX010001437.1:0-162546 GCA_004027295.1 Dolichotis patagonum | reverse complement strand
TCCCCTCCTTGTCCAAGTCAGCCTCATCTATAGTCGGGACTATTGCAGTAGTTTTAGGGTTGTATTGTTGCTGCCAAATTTGCCTCTTACAATTCATTAGCAATTCTCATTAGGTTGTCACTGCCCAGCACAAGAGATGTCAGTAGTTCTCTTTGGCACTCAGAGTAAGCACAACTCTTAAAGCCACACTTGCTCTGGTACCTGCCAACCTCTTCTAACCCATCTCCACCTTGGCTGTGGTCTCCTTGCACCTCTACAAACACCAGACTCTTTTCTTTTGTTCACTCTGCCCCAAAGGCCAGCAGCTCCTTCTAAATATCTGGGTCTCAGCAAAAGTTCCACTTCTTCCAAGAAGCCTCCTTGACCACCATGTCCAAAGTAGCCCCTCCTCTGTAGAGAGCCTCTCCTCCCATCACCCTGTTTTATATCCTCAGTACCATGCATCTTAACCTAAATAAACATCATAGAAACCTGTCTGCTTTCTATTATCCATCATCCATTTGACTTCAAACCCCAGGAAAGCAGGGACCTGTCCTGCCTTGTTCTCCACTGTTTTTCTAGATGCTAGAACTCAGGACCTGGAACAGATTAGGATCCAGGAAGCAGTTTGTTAAGGAGTGTCTTAGTTTATTTTCTGTTGCCATAATAAAATACCAACAATTGATAAAGAGCAGCAGTTTATTTAGTTTATGGCACCGGAGGCTGGGAAGGCCAAGAGCATGGAGCTGGCATCTGATGAGGGCTTCTTGTCATGTGGCAGAGGGGATCTCATGTCAGGCATGCTAGATGAGATTTCTCTTCTTTTCTTAGGAAGCCCCTATTGTCATCCTGGAGACCCCATCCTAATGACCTTTTCTAACCCTAATTGCATTTCAAGGACCCCTTCTCCCATTATCATATAAATTTGGGGATTAGGTTCCAACACATGAACTTTGGGAAGACACATCTGAAGTATACCAAGGAGCCAATGCCTAGCACTAGCTAGTGTGAAGCAGGTTGTTTTGGTTAATACTCCAACAGTTGCTAGAAATTTAAGTGTATATTCCAAGCCCGGTTTACTCCATTCTTGGGATATCTTGAGTATGAAGACCTCAGGGTAAATAAAATTGTACCCTCCCTAAGTAACTGCACACCCAAGATGAAATGAGACTTTTTTTAAATCATTATCATCATCGTCATCAAGGAATCAGTCTTCCATCAACCTGGTGCTAGTACTGACTAAGGAAATGCACTGAGGAACTTTGGGGATAGGGTGACTTTGCTTCTGACGTTTATATCCTACAAAGAGACCAGCAGCTAGGTTTCCTGGACAAAACACATGCCCCCAATGCCACCCATCACTCCATCCTGAAAAATCTCAGAAAGATACATTGAAGCACAGTGAGGAGGCTGCTAGAGTCTGTGTATAATTACAGTCCGGGGGTTGCCAAATGGAAAATGAATCCATATTCCTCACACAGCATCCCTGTGATGATTTATTACTCCAGCAGCCGCTGCCCGGCAGTGCTACGTGGATCTCAGGGGCTATAATTTATCCACGATTACACTGGCAACCAGGCTGCTTTTGAGATAAAAGGTAGAAAAGTCACAGAACTCGCAAGATGAAGACTTGCCCTGGCCTGAGCAGTGTCATGAATCAAGGTTAAGAAGACTGAGCAACTCCTCCTCAGTCACAGAATACAGAGTATGGCCCTCTCCTTGACAGCTAAACATAAAAATCACTGACTGGATCACAGAGTTATCTTGTCCCATTCCTGCCATAATCATTGCATTGCTTTCCCTCAAACCAACCCGATAGCCATAAAAGATGGACTCTCAAAAATTCCCAATTATGTTGGGGATGTAATGAGGATGAGATGTGCGCTCAGTGAAACAACCTAAACACTTCTTGCTGCCCCTGGTAGAGAGAACCTGGTGGTCATGCCAAAAGGTGGGTAGACAGTGGCAGGCCTAATACTGTCACTGTACCACTTCTGTGTTGGGCCTAAAATGTGTCACCGCTGGGCCCTCTCCGTGCTTCAGTGATCTCACCTGTAACATGGAGGCACAGGACTAGATAATCTCACAGAGGATCTTGGACAAGTTCCAGTCTCATAGGTTCTAAACTCCTGTCTCTTCAGCTCTGAAGTGCAGGCTTGATAAACTTGGTTTTGTGATCTTAGATAAGCGCACCTACCTACACCTCTCTTGGCCTTGGTTTCCCTAATAGGCTAATGGTAGGGGGTAGGAAATGGATGATCTCTGGGCCCCATTCCTAGTGCTACAGATGATTCTGCATTGCAAGTGCAGTCTCTCTGTCTGCTATTCTAGGCCTGAGGCATTCCTCTCAGTGAACAGTGAGTTCCTACCCTGAGCCACTGGAGTCTGTTTTGAGGTTTCTCAATCCTGACTGTGAATCTTCTATCTAAACGCCTATTAAGTTTTCAGCCGGTCCTGGACAGCAAGTGCTATTAGCTCCATTAATCCTACAGGAATGAATTCATCTTTCTCAGCTGAACAAACGATGCTTCCAGCCTTACTCTAGAAACTTGGGCAGGGCTATTCAATACTTGTCACCAGCCAGGTCTTTTCTTGATACTTCACTCTGCAGCCACCATAGCGACTGAATGACTTTGTCATCTTCTCAAACCAGTGGCAGAACCCCCAAATAAAGCCCTCCTCCCATTCCAAATGAAACAGTTTGGATGAGCCGAGATAGTCCGGGTGCTCCACACCACAGTGATAAAATAAAGTGTTGTACAGAGAGAAGGATATTTACAGTCAGGCAGACTCAACCCTGTTTCTTCCTTAGAAAATCCCTTTACCTCTCTGAGGCCCAGTCTGTGCATCCACAAAAATGAGATAATGGCATTCACCTAGCAGTGCTCTTAGAAGATGCAGATAACAAATTTGAAACACCCCAGACAATGTCTGGCACACTTTAGAAGCTCGAGATTTTCTGGATCCTCTCCAGTTTTCCCATTCCAGTAATATTGTCTGCAGAGCCAGATCAGAAAAATGTTCCATTGCCAACCCTTATTCTAAAGAGGTATTCCTGTGTGCAGATTTATAGCACCTGGACTCCTAGCTATAAACCCAAAAGTCAGGCTGAACAATGGCAATAATAGTTATTCAGTCATATCACACTGAGCCAAGGAGGTACTCAGCAGTTAGAACCTGTCAACATTTTCTAAATACCTAGTATGCAGCAGCCGTGGTCCCCAGAGAGAGAAAGCTGGATAAGAAAATATATCATCAAAATTAAAAATGTGTTTGGATATCAGATACAACTGGGTTGAAAATCTAGATTGAGTCATAAATTCCCTGTGGGATAGTAGGAAAGTTCATCATGTGAACTCTCTAGACCTCAGCTTCTAAATCTAAAATGTTATAGAGTTGCTTAAAAGATTGCATGTGATATGAACTTAGCAAATAGCCTGGCTTACAATCATCAAAAAACAGAAAGTGTCAAGATGCAGTCTTTCAAAGACAGTAAGATGCATACACAGTCTTAGTTCCTGAGGGTTGGTATAGCAAAATTCCTTAGAGTAGGTAATTTATGAAAAAGCAGATATTTGATGCTTATATTTCTAGAGTCTGAGAAGTCCAAGATCAAGGCACCCACAGGGTCAGTGTCTATGAGGGGCTCCTTCCTCATACATGGATGGAGGAACAAACAAGCTCCTGGGTGTCCCTCTAGGTTTTTACATTCCCATTAATAAGGGCCACCTCCCAACAATAATGCCCTGGTAGTTAAGTTTTAGTCCATATATTTGGTGGGGACACAAACATTCAGACCATAGCACATTCTTCTATGAATACACAGACGTTTCTTAGGTAAAAAAAAAAAAAAAGTAAGAAAGAAAAATAGAGCCAGGGGTATAGCTCAGTGGCACACCACCTGCCTGGCAAGGAAATTTTTAAAAAGTAGACACAGATAATCCTCATTTTTCTAAGGATAATTGATCCTAATAAAACACCATTTAAAGAGAGTCTTTTTTACATGAGAGTTAAAGGTTCATTTTATATTTAAAAAATGTTTGAATGAGACCATGCCTTGAAGAAATGAAGTTAAAATTACCTTCCATTAACAAAATATACATTGTAAAGTTAAATGTGCTTTTTTCTATTATAAATATAAATTATCAAGAGTTCATCAAGGGGGTGAAGTTTTATAGACAATATACTCTTCATTTTACTCGACTTTCATAGTGTGATAAATACAGAGAGTCATTTTGGACAAATATATCAAAGCTTTATCAGCTCTTCCCTCAGCCTTTCCCAATCCGCACCATTCTCTTCAGAAGCACCTGGCGTCTTTGTTGTTTTCTCTTCTTCCATTGCTAAGTACCTTATTTCTGTTGGTTTTTAAATGTTTCTTTCTCTTTCCTCTCTTGCTTTAATTTAACTCTTCACCATCGTTCTGTGTTTGAATCACTGATCCTGTACTCTTCTGGGTTCAGTCTGCTGTTGAACCCATCTGGTAGTTTGTACTTTTTTACTGACTGCAAATAACTGCTGATAGTACCCTTTAGGAGGTCTTATATTTTCAACCATTTTATCCAGTTTTGTTCTACTTTCTTTAGCAAAGTAATTATAGTTGAAAGTTCTTGACTGATGACTACAATATCTGGATCATCTGTGAATCTGTTTTTGTTTACTTGTTTTCTTTTCCTCTTCCTGCCTTTTCACATGCCTCACAGTTTTGACTCTATACTGGACAGTGTGTGCAAATGAACCATGCAGGCTCCCCTAAACCTTTTTTTTTTTTACTAGAGATACTGGCAGACTGATTACTTCAGCCTGGCCTGGAATTGGAGTGGGCTGTAGTTTTAGAAAGACAGTGTCTATCACCTCTAGTTTGTCACTCTTTTTGGAGTGTGATCCACCATGACATTTTTCTAAGGGTTTAACTGACCTCCTCAACCCTCAAACACAAAACAAGATTTGGTTCTGCTCTGCCTTAGTCAGCCTCCCATCACCATAATAAAATACTTCAGATCATTTTTCCAGCATGTGGTCAATTAGCCCCTTTGTTTTGGGACTCTGGTGTAATAGCCCATTGTGAATGGAATGTGTGGTGGAACAAAACTACTTACATTATGAGCCAAAGAACAGCAGACAAAGACTGGATGGATGGGGATCCCCAAATCCCCCTCAGGAGCATATCCTCAGTGACCTTCCACTAGGCTCCACCTCCTAACTGTTCTGCCAACTCCAAATAGAGCCAAGCTGGGAACTAAGCTTTTAATACAGAGGTCTTTGGGGAACATTCAAGATTCTGTGCCTTTTAACACTTTGAGCTTTGCTATCTTCAAACTCTGCAAGTGTCTTGAGGGGAAAACAGTGAGACTTGTATTACGAGGTCCTGCCTCTCTAGTAGAATGTCTCCTAAGTCCCTTGAATTAGCAGCGATCATGCCAGCCTTCCATCCCAGCTTCCCAGCCACTCATGCTGCCTCAGCACTCAACAATGTCCTGTGTGCTAAAGGCAACAGACACCTGACGTCTGGCACTTCAGGCTCCTGTACCTCAAAATCCATCATGCCAGCCCTGAATCCCAGCCAAAACCTGTTTCTGCTTCTCCCAGAGGACAACCTCTGCTGAAGCCAACACCAACCCTCAAGCCAGGTCTTAAGTTAGAAAATGCCCCCTGGAAGAGAACCGTCAGCAGTTACTCATTTTCCTTGGGAGGAATTTTCCCTTTCTCCAATTTTGGTCCAGCTGACCCTCATTTCCATAGCCTTCAGAACTTTCTATTGTTCAATTTTTATTTTTTACTTTTCTGTACAGTTATTGCAAGGGAGGAGGGGTTAGCTTGCCATGATCTACCACATGGTGCTTTGTCTTATTTTTAAATGCACAAATTAGACATCATATTATTAATTTATATAGTACTACCTGTTTAAATTTGCATGTATATTAATCACATTTTTTAAACATTCAGACCAATCTGGATTAATTTTCCTTCTGATTAAGCTACATCTTTTCAAATTGCCTTTGGTGAAGACTTCTTGGTGCTAAGCCTTCAGATGTTATTTCTCCATAGATGTCTTTAGTTTGTGCTTACTTTTTACATCTAGTTTTACTGAGTGTACATTTGCAAGTAATCACTTATTTTTTCTTGATATGGAAATAGCATTCCATTGTCCTCTGACTTCCGTTGTTACTAATGAGAGGTCAGCAAGGAGCCTGAGTGCTGTTTTCAGAGGGTCTAACTTTTCTCTCTGGCTGCTTTTAAGATTTCTCTGTCATAGGTTGTGTTATCTGCTCTTTCAAGAATTGTGCTGTGTACTATTTGAATAGCCTGTGTTGGACCTCTCATCTGTCCTGTGTATCTGATAATCTTTTTTTTTTTTTTGTCTTTCTAGCCCACTTTTAGGAATATTTATCCACAACTATCTGATTCTTTATTTTCTCCTTAGTTTGGGTTTAACTGGCTCTTTAATTTACCCATACTCACCCTCTGAGATTCCAAAGGCCTAATATGTTAACATCTTAATTTCTAGAGAGTCTGTGTGGTTCTTTGTCAGACTACTCAAGGATTTTAATAGTATCTTATTGCTTGCTCCTATTTTCAAGTGTTTCTTTTACTTTTTTGAACATAAAAACATTTCCATCTTATATTCTACATCTCATTTTTACCCCCATTTGCAGCATCAAAGTCAGGACAGGCAGGTTTTCTGTGGTAGTGTACTCCTCCCACACATATTAAAAGCATAGTATCTTAATCACCTTTATATTAAAGGTCCAGCCTTTGAGGCCCAAGTTGTATGTCAGGACCTTAACCTATCTGGGAGAATATAGTTTTATCTTCTGGTTTCCAACCAAGATTTACAGTTAGCCTCAATGGGCTAGGAGTGACCCATGAATAAATAATGAATTCTTTCAGAACCACCTACTTCAAGACAGTGGACCTGCTGCATTAGTACCCTGCTCACCAGTCACAGATTTGCCATGGGCTAAAGTCTGTACCTTATGAGGTGAGAGAATCCTGGTCTGGTACCTGCATATTAAAAGTCAAGTATAGGAAATTCATCTTCAGAGGGATGGGGTCCTTGCTTGGCTTCTGAATACCCAAATATAAGTCCTTCTAACTTTATAGGAGTCTACCTGAACCAGAAATCCTGTCATTGGAAGCTACATCTCCTTGAATAAAAACATATCTCACCTGGGCTGAAAAGTGTATGTCGTATATCAGCCTTGTGTAATCTAAATTTGCATTCATATTTCAAAGAATGAATTCCTCAATTCTTTTCAAAAGCAATGATTTTTAGTATCGCCATTTAAAAATCCTCCATTTTAAGAGACTGACATTTGTGCAACAAATTTATAAAATCACTATCTGTCTCTTAGCCACGTTAAGTATATTACACAGTAGTTAAAGAAATCTGGGATGGTGGTATCTAGTTTTCTATTGATAGAAGCACTGAACTTGTGGTTTAACTGTAACATTCCTGAAAAAGTTCTTTGAAACACTAGACTCAGAACAACCCCTATGTTGAAATATGCTTAATAAATGTTCTATGTTAAAACTCCTCTTGAAGATTCACAAAATACTTTGAAGATTAAAGGCTCAAAGAAGTCGTATAATAAAGAAGTCTAGTTAATTTTATTTGATTTGCTTCTGAATCATATGTGACCACAAAAATGTGAGGAATTTATAACAGTGATCGTTTTTGGAGAGAGTTCACTGCTGTCATGGATATTTCTTTGTCATCTTTGAACACTGAAAGGTGGATTATAGAGAAAGTATACATTTATTTAGAACATTTATTCAGAAACATTTATTCAGAAATGTTGAAAGTTCGCAGTGTGCCTACCACTGTGAGGATACATTAGAAAATTAAATAGATATGGTTTCTGTCTTGCAGAGATTATAGGACACTGGGCTGTCGTGGGAGGCATTAAAAAAGAAGTATACAGAGGTTAGAACCTATCTGTTCCTCAAATTATTGGATCATAGCTATGGAACAGGCTAGACATTTGGCTCAGCACTTGGCTATTTTATCCATCCTTGAAGTTACAAAACCTATTCACATAATTGTGCCACTCAGGAGAATTATAAGGATGACTGAGCAGAAACACACTTGGTTCTGGAAAAGAAGAAAGATTTTATCAGAGAAAAGAATTACAAGAAAGATTATTAGGCAAGCGATAAGGTAGTTTTTATGGCCAATGGCTTATCTGATATACTAAGGATTTTTTTCTAAAACAATCTATACAACAGTATGTAGTTCACGGTTTAGATTGAGAGTATGTTAGCCAGAGTGATAATAATGATAAAAATAATGGTGTTGTTTGTGAAGATGATCATGCTGATGCCAAAAATGGTGGTGATAATGGTGGTAGGTGGTGGTGGTGATGGCGACAGTGGTGTTGATCATCAGAGTATAATCCTCAACTCCTTCCTCTGAGTTCTGTATTCATCTGGTCATCTAAAACTATGAGTCTACTTAATAAATAACTCTTAAGCTCATCTTTTTTGTTTCCATGGAATCAGCCTTTGACCTTTCTCAACAGCCCCTTATATTACTTCTCTTCCTCCATTTTCTATTTTTCCAATCCATCTCTACACGGTCCAAAGCTTAACTCTGACCACAACTCTTCCTTGCCAAGCAGCATCTGAAGTCTCCCTCTACCACCATGGAAGGTTCCAGGAATAAATCATTAAAGAGTTTCTACAGGCTTTCTTCCCCTCTCGTTGTGCAGCCTCTGTTCAGCTATACACGATCCACTGTACCCCAGTAACATCATGTACTTTCACACATTCATGCCTTTTCCCCACTCTTTCTCCTATTTGTCTTTCCTTCTTGCCTTTTAGCAAAAGCATACATGTACTTATCCTTCAGAGTCCAGCTCATCAAGCTGAGTCTCACTGGAGCTTTGGCTAACTCCACCTTGGAAATAGATTGTAGTGTTATTTTGCTCAGGCTTCTGCAGCGCATTTCTGCATTTATGTGTATGATCTTCACAACATCCAAGGTCTTGTCATTATGTCTTCATGCTGGGAGATGCTTTATGTCACATATCACATGTGAGTCAGTTTGTTCTGAGCCACTTTCTAGAATAGAACACCATGGCATTTATGTTGATAACCACTGCAAGTCTGCAAGGTAAATGCCCCCACTAAAATAACAATGATATAGATGAGATGCCCCTTAATACATTCAGCCCAAACACTCTCCTGATAATCCTGAAGCAGGACTTCCCCAGGTTTGGAATCTATGTGAATCCAAGGCCAAACTCCATTGTCTTTTCTGTGATCCACATAGTATCACTTGTTCTTGCAAAAGTGTGTGTGTGTATGTGTGTGATGCATGTGGTGTGTGCCTATCTGTGTGTGCTCATTTTGATTGGCTGGAAGGTGACCCAGTCTTCTGCTCTATAGATCAAGGACACTGCATTTCCCCAGCCTTTAGGAAGTTATTAAAATTAGAATCATTCATCTTAAGAAGTCTCAGTGCACCATCAGTCACTAGGAGGGACCATGATACATCCTTTGGCAGTCAAAACAAACCCATACAATTTACACATTGATTCCTCAAATATTTATTGAGAATAGGCTGTGTGCCAGGCACCGTGCAGAGACAAGAAAGGAGGAGCTGTGGTGGATGTACCATGACACCCAAGAGAGACAGTATTATAACAAGTAATAAGAAGTCAGGAAAGGACAGATCATGTATGGGTTTAGAGCTGAGATTTTAGTCTGAGTGAAACAGGAGGCTGCTAGAAGATTTTAAATGGGAATGGCAATCTCTGATTGACACTTTTCAAAGCTCAGTGGTGTTAGGAAGGAATTGCAGAGGGGATGAGATGAACGAGAGAGGCATTCAGGTGCCCAGGCCAGGGCAGATGCTGGCTAGCAGCAGGGTCAGTACGTAGATGTGCTGAGATTCAGCTCGATTCCCTCAGGACACCAGCCCAGCTGGCCTTGGAAAGCTCCCAGGAATGACATCATCTGCAGCTCTTGGCTGCTTGATATGCAGGGAATTCCTTCCAAGGTTGTGCAGAGGCCACATGCTCCAGCATCAAGCTATGGCCCAATGCCTGAGATAGGAGAGAAGAAACTCAATCCTAATGAGTCTCTTATTGCCCATACATTAGCACCAAGGGCACTTTTTGGATAATCTTCACAACTGTCCCATGAGGGATGCCCCAGATAGCTCATGAAGCCTGAATGGGGAAGAATGTCTGGGAATCATATTATCTCTACCCATCACAGAACCTGTGTATCCCCAGTTCTTATTTATCTATTAATCACACCCATAAGCAGCACTCTCACTACGTTACAAACACTTTACAGTAATGATTCTCATAACCACATTGTGAAGTAGGAACAATCATTATCCCTATTTACAAAATGAGGAAAACTGAGGCTAGGAGAGGCTAACTCATTCAGAGTCACAACAAGCCAAGATTTAAACTGAGCAGTCTGGCTCAGAGTCTGTGTTCTCTTACACTCTACAGCACACCTGTTCCCCTTGAGCCAGCTCCACAGGAAGGTCTATCCTCCCACAGCAGGCTGAAGTCTCTCTTGTGTGTATGGTGGAATGGATGAGCTGTTCAGTGACATGGTTATCATCTTGGGGTCTATCAGGGTAAGGCTCATCTCAGAGGAAGAAGCCCGGTCCATCATTCTCAGGTACAAGTGAGGAAGGGAAGGTGTGTCAGACAAGAACTCAAAGTGAACAGGTGGACCTGGGACCTGTTTAACCCTCTGTCCTCAGACTTGGTGCAGCACCCAGAACAGAGGAAGTTCTCGTAATGCTTTTTGAGTGAGTGGATGGACAGTTGGATGGGGATCATGGGTTAATCATCCCCATCAAAAATCTGTGCGTCTTTTACATCTGGCGTGATGGAGGTGTACAGTGTCAGGGGATGTCATAGATCTTTGACTTCATTTTCTAGGATCCAGACTAACACAATAACGTCAAAAGCTTCTGAGGGCTTCTATTGTCCAAAGGAAGCTGCACCCTGATCACACCTGTGGGAATGTGCCCTGGTGAGGCAAAGTCTCAGAGTCTTACTGAGAACCCAGGGCTTTTTCTGTTCATTTCTTTTGAGATGGGCCCTCACTAAGTTACTGAAGGTGGCCTGGAACTTGTGTTCTCCCTGTCTCTGTCCACCAGGTAGCTTAAATTTTGATCATATCCCCTGGCATTCGGTGGTTTCTTAATTTTTTTCAAAAATCTCTACGTCCCAAAGACAATATACCAATGGGCTACATTGAGCCCACTAGTTTGAGACTCTCAGTCTAGAGCAGGGAAGGGGTGGGTCAGAATGGGCTTTGGGCCAATGGACACTGGGGAGATTGCAAAGGCCCCAGGAGCCTCTGGGTGGAAGTTGCATTTCGTGTGCCAGATTATCTGGATTCTAGATGTGTGCAGTGTCTATTTTCCAGTTGCCACCCTAGGATTTTAGTTAAGTCTTGTCTAATGTTGCAGCCAAGCTTGCCATTCTACAGAGGGATTAGAGGATGTGCCTTGTGTACAAAATCGGGCAGAGCGGTGAGAAGAGAACTGCAACTCTTGAGGGCAGAGAGGGTGGAAGATGGCCTGAGGAGAGAAGGGCTCTCAAGCACCTGGTGAGGGTTGAAAGCCAGAGCCAGGGCTGTGCCATCCACTCCCTTCCCCAGGTGGAAATACACCACTCACAGCCTGTCTCAAGGATGTGAGTTTTATTTTTCTTAATCAAGCTAGAAAATTTCTTTGCAGGCACACTTCCCAGTTGGGAAATTCTTTTTATGTCCTGTTTAATTCCTTCTGTTGCAGTCGGAGCCTCGTTTGACTTTGTCTGTTTCTTTCCTGGGTTTCTTCCCTTCCCTCTCCTCTGTTTTGCTCACTCCTCATTTTCTTCTGCACCACCTTGCAGAGCCCGTTAGGAGGGAGAGGCAACATGCTCCTCTTGGCGCTGTTTGGGGTGGACTTTTAATCCAGGCGTGTTGCCGACACCCAGCGCCAAGCAAGCATTTGCACCAGGTATTTAATTAAACCAGGGATTCCCGGGGGATCTGAGAAGCCGGTTGGCGAGAAGCGGGCTCTATCTCCACATCTTATTTTGACAAGTGCTGTAATTATGCCTCATTGCAGCAGGCGGAGGCAGATTGCTTTCCTTCCCAGCCCCATTTTCTGAGAACAAGAATACTTGGACTGTTCGTTGCTCTGCCAACAAACAACTTGCCTGCTTGGGTTCACCAACAGGGCTGTGACAAGCTCCACCATTACTCAGGTTAATGGCAGATGTGCATGCAGCATCTGCCATGGTGACTTTAGAGCAGAAGTAGCTTTCTATGGAGGATTTTGGGGAAGCAGAAGAGCAAAACAGGCACTGTATCTTACAGAACATCCACGCTTACTTACTCCTCCTGGAGCCATCATATTTTAGCACCTACTGTGTGCCTATGGGGTACTGAATTTAACCTTCTCTATGACTGCCTGGTTGGCATTATCACCCCATATTACAAATAGGGAAACTGAGCTTCTGCGAGGAAGCTGCACAGTCATTTGCAGTAAACTCAATGTTCTAATTAAGGACTAACTTGCCCTGGAGCTTCTGCTATTTCTACTTTAGAGCAGTGCGTTCCAGGAAGGTACCACACACCCTCGGGCTTTGCCTCAAATAATTTCTGGGTGAGTTTTAGAAAGTTCTGGCCATGATAGAATCAAAAGCTTCTTCCTTAGCTGAGCTCCTCAAGAACCTGTGCTTCTGGGAGAGATCATTCTCATCTGGCAAAGGGGCTGTTCTTGCCTCATTCAGAGTCCTCTTGAAAGAGGGCATGGTGGAGAAGGCAGCTTGAGAACTGTGAAGTGCTGAGTTATTGAGACGATCTCATAATGTTAGGGGGAAACCTAACGCCACAGCTGTACCAAGAGGGGAAAGAATTGCTTAGGGCAAGGAGACATTGCAAAAGCCCAGCCTGGCGCCCATTACTGCTGAGCCAGCCTTCTGGCCACTGTGCAACTGTGGTGGGCTGGACTAGACCAGCCTGCTGAAAACCCTTGACCCACTGCAGTTATGACACTAACAGCTTGACTGTCTAGTGAACGCAAAACACACAGTAAGCATACTGTTATACACACGAAACACATCAAGACATTTAATTATCAAGACCCTGTGAAGAAAGCATTATTTACCCATTTGGTGGATGAGCAGAGTGAGGTTAATTAAGAAATGTCCCCTAGCCTAAACAGCAGAGGAAGGGTGGGGCTGAGGTGGACTTGGTGCTTTGCCTAAGCCACTCTGCTCAGACTCTGTCACCACTGGTTATATTTCAGAGAACCCCAAACTCTGAGTTCTTCTTAGCAAGAAATGGTTTGAGGGCAAATGCAGGGAGATACCTCTGAGATGCCAAGCACAGGAGATTCATGGGGTCCTGCACTGTGTACCCGTCATCCAAGGCTTGGCTTCACTGCCCTCACTGACCCTGTCTTCTGAAGCACCCTCCAGGTGCTGTCCACACTTGGCTTCCCCCTTCTGGGCAAGAAACCCCATCCCCTCCAAAGACCTATCATTCTCCTCTGCAGGAAGCAGGAGCAGGTGTCAGCAGAGAAGAGGGACAGAAAGACAGAACTGGGAAGGTACAGGGGAGGGAAGAAGAGACTGGGGAAGACTGGCCTGGAATCGGGCCCCAGCCGGCTTCCCAGCTCTGGCAGTCTGAAGCATCTCTTTGAGTTGCCTCCGTTCAGTTCCATCTACAGAGGGCTTCTCTGTGAATGACATCCTAGGTCACAGAATCCTAACTAGGATCGGGAATACTAGAAGCACCTGGGGCGTCCACCTTCACTGCACCAAGGTATTTCCAGATCTTCACCTTCCACTCAGCCTCAGCTGTCACATCAAGGAATTTTGATGGTGTGTAGCCTGGTTTCTAGTTGCTGATGCTGCCTGTTCTATAAATGTCCTGGGCAAGACAGAGTGGCCATCCTGCCTCAGAGGTCATAGAGAACTGAATTCACAGCCTGACATTTTTCTATGTTGCCTGCCTAGCCTTGAGCAAGTCTCTTCTCCTCCCCTGAGAAGTAACAGAATGTACAGGTTAAGTGTGTGGACAGGAGGGAATCCTTCCAAAGCTCTGGGTCAGCTCTACCGCTTGCCAGCAGTGGAATCTCTAACCAAATAGCTCAGCGGTGCTGGGCCTCTCTTCTCAGTTGTGAAGTGATGCTAATACAGCTACTTATCATTTGGGATCATCAGAAGGATGAAATGAATGCGTGCATTTAAAGGACTGGGCACATAGTAAGCACTCAGACACGTGAGCCACTCTTAGGGCTTGGCGCCTATGCTCTGGAATGAGTATGGATAAACGAGTCAGAGTGCACAGCTGGAGATGCGTGCATGGTGAAGTCATATCAGGGAGGCAGGCTTTTGCTCTCTTTCCTTCTTCCTTCCTGCCTCCCCACTGGCACTCTTCACGTGGCTCACCCTGGGAGCACTTACCCTGCCTCCTGCCTTGTGCAAGCTTTGTGCTGATGGCCAGCCACCCAACAATGAGTGAGGAGGTTGCTGTCCGCTGAGACAGTCCCAGGATGGTGAGTAGTGCAGTGAGGGGTCTGAGAAGACCTCTTCAGGAATACATCCAACCCATCAGAGAGAAGAATATTTCCAGGAAGAGGGTGCAGCAAAGGCTCTGAGATGAGAGCAAGTTTGAGGAATAAGAAGGAGACCAGAGTAATGGGTGGAGAAGGGAGAGAAGGTGGGTGGGACTAAGGTTTGACAACAGCCAGGGCTCAAATCATAGAGAGCTTTGTATTTACAGTCAGGGCTACTCTGAGGTGGGTTTGTTTGTTTGTTTGTTTGTTTTTAGCATAAAACTGTGAAGATTAAATGAGAAGAGACAGATAAAGTGCTGAGCAGCATCTGGCGGAGTGGGAGGCCTTAAATAATTGTTAGCCTTCATTATAGCGACTCCTCTTCTTTCCACACTCAGTTCTGAGGCTGTCTGAGAGCTACCAAAAAATTATTACCATTCTGGCTTGTGATAGAGGACTGTACTTAGAGCTACAACTTGGGTGACAAGTCTCAGCTCTGAACCTCCTTGACTGTGAATTAACCAAGTCCCCTCTGTTCTCTGGGTTCAGCAAAGCAGCTGCTATGTGTTCCCCACCCCAGCAGCTATGACAGTGAACCTAAAAATGAAGTTCTGTCATCAAAGATTTTCATTATTTAAATAGGTCTTGTTATCTGAGGCAGAAGATTTAAAGTAAAGGCTTCTCAAAGGACTCTTTCTTCTTTATGGCAAAGTAGTAATCCATAATGTTAATCAGCTACACAAGCTTAAATTAGCACTTGGTTTCTCTTATGTGGGAAACCCAAAATGTAAATAAAGAGAAAAAGAAAAGAGAGATAATAAAAAGTAGGGAGGTAGATGTTTTTCATGGAAGAAAGAGAACAAAAGATGGGGAAATGAGGGAGGGAGGAAATTAGAAGGAAAAAGAATTGAGATGTGTAATATACACAAGCCAACTCCACAGGGGATGTAACATCATGTACTGCAAATATGTACTAATAAAAACCAGGAAAAAAAAGGCAGAAAGGCCTAAACTGGCTGGAACCTCAGGAAACCGTCTCTTCCAGCTGCAATGTGGGACAGACAGACACCAAGCTTACTGGTAGACAAAGGTAGGAGTGATATATGAGTGGACAGCGACCCCATCCTAGGTTTTAGGTGGACTTTCAGAGGGAGGCATATACTGCTGTTAGGGAATCAGCATCCCAGCAGCTCGTGTAACCTCAGGACCAGCTAGGAATGACCCTGGGTCCATCCCACCTGTACATTTCCCAGAAAGAGGCATCCAAGTGCTGATTCAGAGAATTGAAACTGTAATGGTCCCCTAGTCTATTATTATGTTTTAATGAGCTGGAAAAGCACAAACAGAAATCCTTAAGGGCATCATCCGTGACACACAAATCTAATAAAATAAAACGAAGTACTTGTAAATCCAGGAGTTGTTTAAAACCTAGCAATTGCAGATTGGCATATGGTGTTCTCTCTTGTTATCCCCAAGGGTCCTGCGTGGCTTTATATGACTTCCCATCTCTTCCCAAGACCTCAGCTTCTCCACCTGTAAAATAAGAGGATGAAACACAGTACTCTGTTTTCTTCCAGCCTCTGCAGGCTTCAGTGCAAGGTATTTCTTAGTCCATTCTGCCCTGGACCATGTGTTACCTTTACTGGGCTCTAGAGAATCCTTTTCCCAGGCTCAGTGCAAACGTCAGGGCAGCATCTACCTTCATTCTAGATTGAATTAACTCCTCCCTCTGATCGCCTTAACTCCTTTTTTAAATTTTATGGAGGTAAAGATAAATACATTTTTCCAAAATTCCAGTTCTCTAGCTCCAAAGCATTGTTTATTTTATTCTTATGTAAGCTATCACAATAAATCCTTAATTAGTTACTTGCATATATGTCAAATTACCTGCAAAGCAGGATCTGTTTTGGCCTCTTTCCCAGAACCTAGCATACAAACTGTTTGCAAAGATGCCCCTGAATCTTAAACTTTCTAACTTCACATATGTTCTACTCTTTGGGATGGTCCCACCTGGCCCTTGGCCTCTAGAAAGTCTCTTATTTATCCTTCAAAATCCAATTCAAAAATCTGCTCCTCTATTAAACTTCACTTTGAGCTCCTTCATACTGACATCCCCTTTTAGCACTGGGGGAATGGTATGCTGTCCAAATCTGTATATAATCAGTCTTCCTCCCTAGGTCAGGGCTCCTCAAAGAAGAGCCCTGGACATTTCACTTCTACATTCTCAGTGTTCTCAGCCAGGCCCCCAAAGGGCCTTGGTACAGGTTAGAGAAACTCAACTTAATTGCCTGATAGTTGTGTGTTAAACAGATGTTCTGATGGTCTACATAAAATTTTCTATATATAAACAGATGCCACAACCCAGCAAAATCCCCAAACTACAGACTCCTCGGGCTGAGCACTAGGTAGAGACCTGAGCACCACTGCAGTACCCTGACTGCCTGTCTCATGCTTACCATGCTGTCTCATCCCTTACCATGCTTCCAAGGAGAAATTCAGCTGCTTGGCTCAATTCTTTCTTAAGTTAGCTGGCATTGGGTTCATGATTAATGTTCACCTTTATGCTTTCCACTGTAGACACATTTTACATACCTTATTTTGTGTAGATCAACTGCTTTGTAACAAAAAAGATTAGGTGAAAAAAATTTAAATAGGTATGCAATTAAAGCTAGCAGTTGGTGTGAAATGGGTTTCAGCCATTGCCTACACTGTTCCTCTAGAGCCAGCATCTAGTGACTGCTGGGAAACTCAGAAGAAGCCAGTGTTATATGGAACTAGAAACTAGAAACAGGCCAGCACCTGTCTTCCAGGTTCTTCTCTCAACCTCTCCACCACTGGACTTCACCCAGAAAGCACCAGGGGAACAGTTCCTGTTCCTTTTCATGGAGAGATGTGAACGCAGGGCTGCCTCCCACCCACAGCACCCCCAGGGTAAGGGTAGTCTGATGTTGAGGGAGGGGACATGTTTGTATGTATACTAGAAATTCACATCTTCAGAACTATCTAACAAGAAATGTATTACTTTACATCTTCATCCTTCTCAGATGCTATTATTCATTCCATTTCTGCTCATCTCTCTGGCCTTCTGCATAGGCAGGTCTTTTTCTCCTTTTTTGTATGTGCTTGTCTGGTCTGCTTTTGCCTTGATCTTTTCCTATTTTTTTTGTCCTGTCCTGTCTCTTGTTTTCACCCTGACTCCTTCAGGATTCCCTTCTGCCCTCCTCTGGCTCTCCCTTTCCCTGTCCTCCCTATTCCTCCTTCTGCTTTTCTATCTCTCTTCTCTCTCCTGCCACCCTAACTGTCCATTCTTCTTATCGGAAGTGATCCCCTCTGGAGCCCAGTGGCCAAGCTGAACGCCATGGTGAAATGGACATCCCAGCTGTGCAGTGGGCAGGAGCCCAGCCTCCTGGCTAAAGTGTGAACTCTGCAGTGTGTTTACTTCCACTCACCAAAGGGCATCCATAATTAATGTGGGCAATGATTAAGGAGCCAGAGATGGGTTTACACTCCTCAAGGGCTGCGATGAAATACCCATAACATTTAATGTGGTGCATTGACATTTAAATGTCAATTAAAAAGTCCCTGTTCTGCTTGGCTGGGCCCTAGATCTTCAAATGAACATTGCCCTCTGCCTGCCTCATCAGCCCAACTGGGGGCTGGCAGCGAGCAGATGACGCAGTGGCCGCGGTGACTCTGACAATGGGGTGGGCAGTGTCTGAACAGGCTGTGGCGGCTGTGAGAGCAGGTGAAGCATGGAGGATGGCATAAAGAGAGGCAGGGAGGCGGGCGGTGCCAGGCTGGGACAGGAGCATCAGGGAAGCAGGCTGGAGCTTGGGTCTGAAGGAGCCTGTGGGAGACCAATGAGAGCAATGCGGCCTCCTTCCACCTTCCTTCCTGCTCTCCTCCAGGGCCTTGCCTAAAGCTCATGTGTGAACTCACCCCTTATATGCTGTCTCCATCCATTTTTTGTTACTAATTACACAGCGCTCCTGGTTCCAGTCCAAGGTCGAAAGTTTGTATTTGGTGGTGTTTTTCATGTGCTGAGAGACAGGGATCACTAGAGACCCAGCCAAATTAGCAGATCCTTTCTTGAAATGATCCATTAACCCGTCAATTACAATTACATGACAGTATTAATCTAATCACGAGAGCAAAACCTTAGTCATCTTGTTAAGTTTCATCCCACTTGTTCTACATTTTAGTATCTCATTTAGGGGATTAAATGTCCATGAGTTTCAGAAGGGACAAACCGTATTTATACTATAGCAGGTGCTACCCCTGGTTGATCACCTTCCTAATTAAATTAGAGACTTCTTTTAAGAGGTTCACCTCTTTTGTCCTCTCCTCTTTCCTCCTCTCCCTTCCCCTTCCCCTCCTGCCATAGTGGTTAGTTCTTAAGCACTTGATACACAATAGCCCCATTCACTTTGATTCAATATACACATATTTATTGAGTTCCATGGTGGCAAGCTTTTCCTAGAAACTGTGGCTACAAAAATGAAGAGGTCTCAGTCCTGCCCACCCCGAGTATATTATGTCTTCAGAGACAAACAGGAACAATAGATCCATGACAAAAGCAAAGGTAGATGGAAGGAAAGAAGAGACACAGTTGGCTCAACTTGGCTGACAGGGGAGCTTTCTGGGGGACATCAAATAAAGCTGAGACCCCTAAAATGAGTATGTATTTGCAAATCAGAGAAGAGACTGAGGAAATTCTAGGCAGAGAGCCCAGCCCAAGTGTGGAAGCAAAAGTGAGCTTGGCACACTCAGTGATAAGGGAAGAATGAGTAGGCAGTGACCTAAGCACAACAGCCTCTCTGCCCCAAGGCACGTGACCACATGGGGTTCTGCAAATAGCACAAAAGCTCTGTGAGGAGCCCTATTTCCTGCTATCTTTCCAGGGCTGAGAAAAGTATGTGATGGTTACTCGGTCCTTGATAAACATTTTCTGAGTGAATGAATGAATTCCATCTTCTCTGGCCTCAATTTCCTTACCCAGTTTCCATGGCCCAGTAAGTCCCTGGAAGTACAGCTATTTGGCAACAGCTCTCCCTGACACCTGGCATCCTAGTATGTCCCACTCTCTCATCTCATCCCTGGCACACCATCTCCCAGCCCCTGAGCCATTTTCATGCCTGAGAACAACATGCTCCTTTTTCTCATAGAAGTCTTTCCAATCAGGGGTACATTTGCATTTCAAGTTCCCTGGAATTGTAGTTCAGAGAAATCTGGCATTTAGAGCCCAGGGCTGTAAGCCACAGCTGGAGAGCTAAAACAGAGCAAGTAGGATGTCTGCTCAGAATGAGGTTTAGGCCTTAAAATAACACATAGAGTCCAGGCTCCTAGTTCCTGCAGTCATAGACCCCTAGGCAGCTAAGGAGAGGTTAATCATCTCCTCTCCAGAAAGGGAGCCAAGAGGCCACCAAGTATCTAGACTGAAGATTTAATATCCAGATGTTATGCTCACTCACCTTCATCCCCCATGCACAGCTAGGTACAGTTCTCCTTATAATCTGTCTGTTCAGTCTTGGACACTGCAGAAAACTACTGGAAGAATCTAAGAAGCCCAGAGCTTTCCCATCCTCCATCCATCAGTCTGTCATGTTTTTTCCCCAGTCCTGGTAAGAAGCCTCCCCAAGAGCATAGATGAGTGTCTCACCTGTTGACTTGGCAGCCAGGACCGGTCTCTACCTCAGGTGGGGCACAGTTTATACCACCCAGATATATAAGCTCAGTAGGAAAGATGAGGAGGCTCGTGATTATTCTGGGTTCGGAGCAAGCAGTTGCCCAGTTGATTGGAATTATATCCCAGGGGCTGTTATTGATGGAAGTACATAGGGTGGTACCCAGCACCTGCTGGACTCAGGCTCACTGTCATCATTCCTGTTTTATAGCACTGATGGTACCTGCTTACACAGGTGCTTCTCCTCCCCTCCCCCACCCAACCTCACACTCTACTCTGAGGTGTCTGTGGATGTCCATAGGTATTTGGCACCAATATTGTATTACGTTTCCTTCTTTCCTTTGTCATACTTTTGTAGAAGAGCGCAAAGGCAGATGCGCTCAGTTTTGCAGTTGTGAACTGGAGTAGGTACTAGCCTTAAGATTTTGTGCTTTGGGGCATATTTTGTAAGATTCTTATCGCAATATCCCTGCTCCCAAACACTGTTCTTATACAGGACTGTAGATTCCATGACCACTTCCCATCTTCTCTGCTCCACTGCTGCCACACAGCACACGGAGAACACATCATAACTACAGCACGGTAATGGTCTACAGAATCTCAGAGAAGTAAGAAGAAACCAGTAGGCTTTCTGCTGATAAATTTTTATTTTATCATTTATTTAAAATCATAGGCAGCTTCTGTTACCACAGTAGCAGATGCTAATAATATATTAAAAACTCTACACATATTTTGGAGCTACTCAAAATTGCCTCTCTGCTCTTTTCTTACTACATTTCCCCTTCTCCAATGTCTTTGAAATGTTTTTAAGAATACTGGAAAGTAAATTGGTGCAAGCGACACTTACTTGGACAACTTTTCAATTTTTATCTTTCCATTGATCAAAATTGTTGCTGGAGAGAGAGAGAAAAAAAACATACACATATAACATATACATACACATACACGCACACATACACACACACACACACACACACACACACACACACACACACATGGTGCTAACCATGGTCTTGAAACCATTGCTTTTGGGGTGAATGGTTATAAACACAGGAAGAAAAATGAGGTGCCTAACTTCTTGTCCTCTATACCTGGTGAGCCACGATCTCTTCTGAAATGTGGCTTATCTAAAACACCTTGAATAATTTCCCAGTCTGGCATGAACACCATTATGATGATGATGCTACCCACATGGAGAACTCTTGACCTACTTCACCCAGAATTCTGCGTGCTTTGTCATTATCTATTAATGTCTTTTTTCTCTTTACATTCTCACAAAACACACAGTTTTTATAGTGGATGTTACTTCCCTTTAAAAAAAAAGTCTATTAAGTTGCAGTCACTCGTTCTATAACTACATTTACCATTTATAGTTATCATTTTATTCTCATCTGAAGGATAACTAAACTGAGGCCAGAAAGACTAGGAGAGTTTGTTCTCCCTTAGCTGTTAAGAAAAGTATTCAGAAACTCAACCTAAGTTACCTGGCTCCAAGTCCAGTGCTGTTTTAATTTTACTTCGGGACATTCTAATGAAATGGCCACAACACCAGAGCACTGTGTATGGAAACTATTGTGCTCCTCAATCTTTCTCCCTCTCCTTCTCTCTCCTCTGACCCCCAAGTGCTGGATGATGAGTAAATTAACATTCGGGACACATTCTGCTCCCTTCTGATTCCCATATCTAGAACACAGCCTCTGCCTGCCAATTAGTGACGTTCAGATCTCTATTAGAGATGAGAACAGTTCGTTCCAGTTATGCAAACGCCCTTTTCTGAGAGTAGCCATGGGCCAGCACATCATACCTTTCTCTCCCCAGAAGACTTAGCACCTTCTGTATTGCAGTAACCAGTCGTTTAGTCATTAACTATTTTTTAAGCCCTGTGCAAGGTCCTGCAGGAAGTTCAGGGAGAGATGCACCTCTAACCCAAGGGAACTTAGAATCCAGTAGGGAGTGTAGCCATGGAGGTGAAAACACTTTCTCCTGATCTTTACTAAACACTCACTGTTTGTATTTATTACTCTCAAAATGGGGTAGGAAATGAGTTCTTACTATGCTCCAGATACTGTTAAGCCATATATGATTTCATTACATTCCATATACTCTTTTGTTGAAGTCCATTAATTTTATATGAGAAGCAATGTGCTATTTGTTACAAAGAGTATGTTAAGAAGGGAAAATTAAAATCTTAATCCCAACCTTGCTACTTTTTCCCCATGGGACCTTATGACCTCCAGATCTTCATCTGAAAACTGGAAGGAAATAATACCTATTTCCTAGGATTGTTGTCAGAAGTAATTAAATAATGTGCTTAAATCCAAGTGCTCTATATGACATAGCAAAGTGTTAATATGTCTAAGATGTAAGGAAATGAGAAATTAGAGACACATAGAATAGATGTTAGCAACAGTGTAACATATATGGTTGTATAGGGGAAAGGGGACAATTATGAGGGGAATCTACCCTCTTCTAAGTCTTGAAGTATTTGTAATCTTACGTATTTTTATTTAAGGTTTTAAAAGAAAGGGAGTACTGCCTTAATAGACCCTCAGAGACAGTCAATGACTTCCCTGATGTTACATAATGAGAAGAAAGACGAAGACAGAGCTCAACCCTATGTTCAAAGCACAGACCTTCCCAAATGCTACCTTTGTTCCCTCAGGAAATATCCCTAGTGGTTTAGGAAACATCGTCTTCTACATTGATGCAAGGATTAGTGTTGGCTTGCCTCTTGGAGAACAGACTTGTGGGGAAGGCTTGGATTAGAGCAAAAAACAAGGCAGAGGAGGGGAGGACAGAGGTTAAGGTGGTTGCTGATTGTCAGGAGCAAAACTGTTAATAAGAGTGGAGGACCATGAAATTAATGGCCTGCCCAAAGCACTTGAGAGATTGAACTGGCTATTAAAATGCAAAATGATAAACCAAGAGAAGGAGGAAAACAAGCACAAAGAATCAGGGAGAAGGAAGATGTGGCATGGAGTATCAAGAACAAAAGTCTTGGCCAGCAGCTGGATATTCAGAGAAGAACCTGATTCAGGGTTCTGAAGGGCAGGAGTCAGTAGTGTAGAGATTAACTGTTATCGAGGGATATGAAAACTGAGATGCCTGAGCCCCTGTTTTCACTGAAGATGGGGTAAAGGTCAGTGGCTGGCTAGTGCAGGGGTGAAAAGTCAGATGTGAGAGGCAGTAGTTCTTGAAGAGGGCTTATTTTGGCCCCGAGAGTGTTTGGCAATATCTGGAGTCATGTTTATTTGTCATGACATTTAGCATCACTCATTGCTGGAATCTACTGAATGTAGAGAACAAAGATGCTCCTACACAGACTGCAGCGCACAGGTCAGCCCTACACAACAAAAAACTGTCCAACTCAGAATACTTGTAGCATCACTGGGGAAGGACCCTGATCTAAGGATGAATGAGAAGAGGTACACAGACAGTGAGGAGGCCGGAGGACACATCAAACATCTCATGGGAAAAAAGGTCAGATAAGGGGTAAGAATCAGCAGAAAGGAAGGTAATCAGTCAGTGGGAGATTGAGGGATCACAGAGTAGACCAGGCAAAAAGAATTCAGGAAGTAGGTAAATTTCTGAGCTCAGAGAGAAGGTCAGTATTTAATCACTACAGAGGTGAAGATCATTGAAAAATAGCAGGAAAGGAAAGTTGAAGCCAGAGACAGGAAAGAGATGTTGTTTATTTCCTCTCCCACTCTGAATGAGGAGCTGCACTGGTCAAAGTTTAAAAGGTAACACGCGTGGTGAATGTGGCTCAAGGTGGTGGTGTTCAGAACAGTTGTTTAAACAAAGCCAAGGGGCTACGTGTTTCACTGCAAGTGGCCAGCGATGAACTGTGGGATCTGAGCTGCACTGACCTCAGGCCCTACCTGCAGCATAGAAAAGTGGGCAGCCAAGGTTATAGCACTGGCTCTGGGGTCAGACCCTGGATGTCCAAATCCCTCAGTTATCACCTTCTACAGGGGCAACTTTTGGAAAGGTGATTGCTTCTCTCTGAAGTTCGGTTTCCTCACCTATTATAAAATGGGAGCCATAAAGGAAATAACCACTGTATATCAACTAAATTGCAGAGGACACTGCCAATTGTTGCTGTCATTGTTACGCTTACTGTTAGAGCTGAATTTTCTCCATAGAATTACTGAACAGTTTGGTGCACATTTACTAGGTCAGAATCATTCGTTTATTAGCTTAGCAAAACTTTTTCTTGCATCTAATATGGGCTGAACCCTAAGATTACATGGAAGAATACTGAATGCTTTCTCTTCTTTGTTTACTGAGCTCCTGAGGATTGAAGGCACCTTAAAGTTCATAAACTTCCTTATGATGCTTAAGTGCCCTCCACTCCTTCTCTATTCTTGGCCTTGACTTGAACACTTCCAGTGCTGCTGAGCTTACCCGCTCTGGAGACAGGCAGCTATTTTTACATAGAGAGTTCATGCATACCTGTGCTGATCTGAAGTCTTGTTCCTGGCTCTTTCTCTGAGGCTTTTAGGTTTGTCTAGTTCCTCTGCCACATTGCATCCCATTAGGAAATTCCATGGTTAATGCCCTCCCACTCCACCCTCTCTCCTGAATCAGATTGGAGTTTAGTCCCTGCACAATTATGTAACTGTCCCCAGAATGGACTCTGGTGTGTCTCTTTCCTCTCAAAGCAGGAAGTAGCCAATTGTTGACACCCAGGACTCTTTTTTCCCACAATGGCCTGTCCTCTACGAGGTCTGGGGTGACCTCAGAGAGAGCAAAACTTTGTAGTGGCAGCCTGGAACATCTTATTGCTTTTCTGGAATCAGGAGGACAAAGCAAATCCTCAAGCTGTTTCTAAGGAGCCTGTTCTGACCCAGGTTGATTGGGCATCCTGAAATCTTCCCCTGGCGCACAGCAGGAGAAGGACTCTCACCAGCTCACCCTTCCAGAGCCTTGAGCTCTTTTTCACACTTTTGGCATTTATTTTGTGACCCTCTCGCACCTCACTTTGAAAGCTCTGAACTTGCTTTGCCACACCTAAGTTCTTGTTAAGATTATTTGAATAAACTTTGCATTACATCTCAGCTTCAGATTACTCATGTGCCAGCGTGCCGGGCAAGTAACTAAGGCACTGGATGGGAAAACAGGCAGAACAGGGCCAGGCACTCAGCAAGCACTTGCCTGCTTTTGCTAGGATATTATTCTACATGTTGTCTTTAATAAACTTAGATTCTAGAAATCATCAATATTAGATGGAAAGAAAGAAACTTAGCATGAAAGAGAAATAACTGAAATAATGTAGAGAGAAAAATAGCCAGACATTATCTGATTGTGGGAGGTGTCAGCTCCTAAGATAACTGTCATGGAGAGAACAAGAGAAAATCTTGGAGTCCTGCTTATCTGCAGCATTTTCATAGTAGTAATTTTGTGCTCTACAATGTATGAGGGGCAATAGAGATTGGAGGTGCAGTCATTGCAGTGTGGACCTCAGCTTTCTTAGTAGGTGGCTGAAAGACGGGAAAGTCACTTTGCATCTCTGAGCCTTTCTGTTCTATTAAGAAAATACATATTCCCTTATGTGATTGTTGGTAAAATTAAAAGTGATATTTTCCTTGTAAATATACCTGTCATATATCGTATACCCTATCTTAATCTTATTTATTAATGGAACCCAAAAAAAAATACAACCTGGAAAAAAAAAGAACATTACCTTTTTTTTAGGATGTTCTCTTTTGGAGGTTGCACCCTCTCTTATGCTTCCTCATACCCTCTCTCTGTTCTAAGTGCCCCTGATAGATTCCTGAGAACGCAGCTGGGACTGTAAACTGCCAGATCTCCTGCTTTGCCCTCATCTTTTGCTCGCTCCAAAATCTTATCAAATATTAAAAGCTGTGAAATAGGAGGCAGGTTTTAAATCATTTTAATCACAGCATTCCTCTGCCTGCTCAAAAGGGCTCGAAGGAATCGATTCAGAAGTGGTAATTATGACTGCGGCTCCATGCCAGGCGGCAGGTCGGCACTGGGACACCAGCGACAGATGGCAGGCATCAACTGGGGAGAGCTTTTCATAGTGGGGGGCCCCCGAACGGGAGCTGTCCTGTGAGAGGAAATAAAGCCAAGTTGTCCCAGGTTAGATATCAGGTTTGAAAGCACACACCCAAATCCACTGAAAATCAACTTACTTTTATTAAGTTTCCCCTAAGTGCCAGATGCTTTTAGTTTCATTTAACCCTCCCAGCATCTCCAGGAGGTATTTATCATTATTCTGATTATAAATGAAGAAACTAAGGCAAAGCCAGTTATCAGATCTGTCCAGCTTGGGAGCCTGCACTTTGTTCCCTAGGCCTTGGTCTCCCTCAGATTCCAAGGCCTGCTGCAAGGTGGTCAAGGAGAGTTTACCCCAAGGTCCCCTGTTATCCTTTGTAGCTCCCACTGTCTGTCCACTCTTCTCTCACCTTTCTGCCTCCTCTCTGAAGGCCTGTCTTTCAGGCTCTGGCTAATTCTTGCTCTGCATCTGGGTTCTGGGATTTATCATGCATTTCAGACCCCAGTGAATCACGGCCCTTTCCAGTGCTCATCATGGCCCTACAGTCCCTCACCTCAGTGGACTCGTCTCTACAAAGTCCCAGGACCCATTCACCCCCATGAGGAAAACCCCAGCCACACTTAGTTTCCTCAGGCTGCGCCAAGGCCTTTTTCCTGCCTTCCTGCCTTTGCACAAGCCTTTCTTCATCTAGAAGAGCCAGATATCTATTCTCATGTCTCAGCAAAAACATTGGTTCTTTCTGGAAAGATTGCTGACTCCTCGTTGCTTTTGCCCTTAATTAATACACTGTGGCTGCAGCTTTCCTCCTGTGATACAACCAGGACTTTGTTGGGATTGCTGGTTTGGATTGTTGGAATTCTTCACCTAGTAAGACTGGTGGAAGACAGAGAATGTGTCTCTGCCTGATTCACTAAAGTCTAGGGACAGGTATGGATCCTAGAGCATTGCAGACACTCTGTAGACATTGACTGACTAAGGTCTATCAATAATGCAACAGTGCTTCAATGTGGAACTGTCTGAAGGCTTAGAGGATGGGGCAGAATCTACCTCTGGGCCAGACTAAGCAGGCAAGTAGCCGAGTTGTCCATTTGCATACAAAATACTGAGGAATATTCTTCAGTATCACTAGAAATATGTTTTCCATCATTTTTCTTGAAAAATGAATCACTCTTGATCTTTCACTTCCCCATATTTAATAGACATGTGAATACAGAGATCTATGTCTGTACTCCAAGACAAATAGCACCCTACACACAGTAATAAATGACAGTCCAAAGGGTACACTTCTTGGAGCACTGGAAGAAAGTGATGGGGTGGAGCAAGTGAGGGTGGCATAGACCCTGTAAAAGATCACCTGCTGCTTAACCCCAGCCTGGTGTGACTCCGAGGAACATGAAGCAGTGTATCCACATTTCCTGACTTTTCAAGAGAAGCTGGAAATAAAGCATATGTATAATGTACCAACTTTAAAAGCGTTGCCTCATTACACAAACACACACACACACACACACACACACGTGTGTGTGTGTGTGTGTTTGTGCACATAAACAAGCCAAATAAAACATCTGCTCAGAGGTTATGGTTCTTGGATTGTAGCTTCTGCATAAATTTTCCTGCTGAATGAAGAACAGCTTCTTTTGCAGATAGATCCAAGCGAGGGACCCCTTAACCCCCAAACCCACTAAATGCCAAGGATTCTTATGTATCCAAAACTCTCCTTTCTTAGGTTCATAGTGCTTTCTTAAAGCCTCAGCAAACCCCAACAGCAAAGAAAAAATATTTATAACCCAACCAAGCAGCGCTTAAAAGATCAAGGTATACACAGGGTGCTGAAATCACTCACATTGTTCCCCTTTTCCTCTTTGCTGTAGGATCAAATGCTTCCAGTTTCAATGATTAATCGACTCTCAGCTTTCACCACAAGTTGTACAGTGTTATTGACGGGAACAGAAATACTCATTTCAGGACTCTGCTGCTGGAACAAATGCAAGCTCTTGGGTGGGGCTGATGATTGCTAAGCAGCATGTGTGTGTGTGTGTGTGTGTGTGTGTGTGCTGTGCACAGTGTTTCAGCGTTGCCTGACTCAGCCTACCCCAAGACTACTCCCCATTTCCTATGGGGATTGGGGAAGCTCAAACAACTATCCAACAACTCTTACTTTGATTTTCTTAATGAATACTATCTATGAAATATTGTTTTATTGCAGGAATTGTGCCAAGCACATTTTCTATATACTTGCTCCTTGATGTCCGAAGGGGATTGGTTCTTGGATCCTTAGGCCATTTTCCAAAGATGTCCAAGTCCCTTAGATAACACTGTAATATTTACACATAACCTGTGTACATCCTCCCAGATACTTTAAGTTATTTCTGGATTCCTTACAGCTAACGCAAGGTAGACACTATGTAAATAGTTGCTATACTATGCTATGTAGACTAATGACAGGAAAAAAGTCTATACATGCGCAATTGAAATGCAATTTTTAGAACTATTTTCAATCAGCAGTTGGTCCACTCCAAGAATATTCAAGCTGCAAATACCAAGAACCAAATGCGCTGTCGTATTCAGGCCTCATAACACTAGTTGATGCATTTGGGGATGCAAGGGAAGGAGCTTTGACAGCAGCATTTTACACATTAAGTAGCAGAGGCAGAGAGAGATTAAGTTTTAAGGTCACAGAGCTGGTAAGCCGCTGAACAGGGAGTTCAGCTCCAAGGCCAGGGCCCCTGTCCCAACCGCAATCCCAGCCGCAGCCCCAGCATTTTTCTTTCACTGCGAGCCTGACACAGACCCACACAGCTTTTCCAAACTAGTAAGAAATTTTGCTTGTAATAATGCTTCAATGGACAGTCTGAGATAATGTTGGTACTTTTCTTACCTGTGCATGGCGTTGGGGAGGGCAATGTTGGGGCAGTCTGAGGAAATTTCGTAGCTCTCAAATATCCTTCTGAGTCCTGTGGGACATGGCTGCTCTCTGGGAAAGTCCCTAGCAGCACCTCTTGAACTCAAACCCTAACAGATTTTAACTTTAAACTTTCATTGTGATAATCATGTAAACATCTAATTATAGATCATTGGGTTTAACCACTTTATAACCATCTGTATCAAGAGACTGCAAACCATATAACCTGCTGACTCAGCCAACCCACAAGCTGTTTTTATATAGTCCTCAAACTAAAATGACTTTTATAGTTTTAAATCATTCAAAACATCAAATACTTTGTGACATGTGAAAGATATATGAAATTCAAATTTTACTGTTCATATATAAAATTATTTTTAAAATAGCAGCACACATTCATTTGTATACAGCCACTCCTCTTCCACAAATGTGGGTTCTTAATCTACAGATTCCAGCACCTGAAGATCAGAACTATTTGTGAAAAAAATGCATCTGTATTGAATAAGTACAGACTTTTCTTTTCTCGTCATTATCCCCTAAACAATACATAGCATTTACACTGTATTATGGATTACAGGTAATATAGAGATGATCTAAAGTATACAGGAGGATATGAGAGGTTATGTGCAAACACTTCACCATTTTATAGAAAAGATTTGTGCATCTTTCTATTTTGGTATCCAAGAGAGTCCTAGAGACAATCCCCCTCTGATAACAAGAGACAACTCTATCATCTGTAGCTGCTTTTGCAAATAAAACAGCAAAGGTAAGTAGCTGCAACTGAGTCTATATGGACAAAGCTGAAAATATTTGCTATTTTGTCATTCATGAAAAGTTGTCCAATCCCTGGCCAATGCAACATATTCCACATTTGTGCTTCCAGCTGAGTGGGGTCCCCTCTTTATTTTGTTTTTACTTTTGTTGCTATGAGGCTAGTGAAGTAAGTAAAAGAAAAGAGAAGAAGGTAGGCAAGCAGGCAGGCAGGCAGGCAGGCAGGAAGGAAGGAAGGAAGGGAGAGAAGAAGGCTGGCTGAGGTACTAGAGCACATGTACCTTGGAGGAGTAAAGTTCCCCTATAATTTCAAGAGTTACAGCAGTAAGAGATTAAAAACCTTCCCAGCACAAGGTAATAGAGACAAGCTGAAATAGGTATAAAGAATGTGGACCCCACATATAGTCACACTGCAAGCAGTAATCCATTTCAACCAAACAACCTTGCACTAAACTAATACTGTTAATTTGAAGTTTATTGGTTTTGCAGTCTTATTGGTGTTTAATTTGGAAATTTGTTTCAGTTTTATAGTTGAATGGTACTAAAAACATAAGGATTTTATACCTAAGTTTTATGTTTATGCATATCAAGCAACATTATGATAAAAATAATTTGGTTAACACTTACTGAAAATTTCCCCCTTTCATAGACTTACATTATTTACAAGTAAGCAGGAAAAATGGGTCCTAAGAAATGTCAATTTATATTTTTAAATCATCATGACTGCTTTAAGTCACCACTACCTGGCAGGAAATTCAGTCTTAGTTATAGCAGGAGGAAGGCATCCCATCCTGGGAAAGAGACTTATTAAATAAGAACCATAAGCCTAAATTGGGACCAGCTCATCTGATGGAGTGGTGGTCATTTTTTAATATCACTGATATGGTTTGGGTGAATGTCCCTCCAAAACACCCTGTGCTGTTACCTTGGTCTCCAGTCCCTGGTTGCTAATGGGAAGCAGTAGAATTCTTAAGAGGTGGAGCCTAGTGGATGGAAAGGCACCTGGTAGTGCCCTTGAAGGGGATATTGAAACTCTAGCCTTTCTTTTTTTGCTTCCTAACTGCCATGAGGTAAACAGACTTCCTCTGTCACTTGCTCCTGCCATGATGTTCTGTCTTACCACAAACCCAAAAGCTGTGGGCCAACCAACTATGAACTAAAACCTCTGAAACTGCAAGTGTAAATAAACTTTTCTCCCTTATAAGTTTATTTGCCTCAGGTATTTTATCACAGTAATGGAAAGTTGACAAATAAATATTTATTTGTCTGCACTACATTAGTATATTCTGAGTCATCATCCATTAGACTTTGCTTCTCACAGAAGCTCAAAATTACCTTTCCTTCAGTCCCCCCCAACTTCTTTCCCTCATACTCACTCTGATTTCTTCTTCCTTTCTCCTCCTGGGAAAAGAGAAAACAGCTTTCCTCAACAGATCTTAATTGACTCTGCAGTGTGACAGTAGGCCAAGACTGCTAACAACAATTGGCTATTCTTCTTAACAATTCTTAGCAATATACTTTATTACATTTTTTAATTTATTCTGAAGTATTACCCAGGCATGCAAGAGTTGGTGTAAATGGATCTCTTTTAATAATCATCTCAGGTCTCCATTGACTTGGTTAGGTATTGCTGTGCAACAAATCACCACAAATGTAATACCTTAAAACATAAAAGGTCATTAATTTTGCCCACTAGTCTAAATCTGTGTGGGAGCTGGCAGGAATTGTTTGTCTCTGCTCCATGTGGAATCAGGTGCAGTAATTCAACTGGGGAAGGGAAGATACACTATCAAGATGACTCATTCTCGGGGATGAGTAGCTCAGTAATGGGAACATGCACTTGCATGTACAAGACCTTATATTTGCTCTTCAGAACTATAAAAAAGAAAGGCTCTTTCTCATGTCTGACATGTTGCTGCTGACTGTCACCAAAAGCTACATGCAGGTGCTGTCTGCATAAGCTTGGTGCCTGTCTATACGGGATTTCTCACAGGCTTCTTGTTTGAGCCTCAGTTTATGATGACTGAGTGGTCAGCCTGCTTATGTAGTGGCTAAAATCTTCAAAGGCAGGTATTCCAGGAAGCAAAGCAGAAGTTATCTTTCCTTTTATGGTCTAGCCTTGGAAGTCACATGGTATCATCTCCTGTCTTTGTCCATTTTCTGTACCTGCTGCTGGCTTCTTTATGGGAAAAGAGGTTTAAATGCTCCAGAACTTCATAGTCTGGAGGTTCAAGAGCATAAAGTCAATGTCTGTTGGCCCTGAAGAGAACCTCATAATGAGTGACACCACATGGTGAGAGAGAGTATGAGAATGACAAATGGGCCAAAACACCAGGGGTAACCTTGCTTTATAACAACCTACTCTTATGATAACTAATCCAGTTCTAAGAGCCATAGCCCAGCTTTGAGAGACCTAACCCAGTCTCTCAGGAAAGACATTAATCCACTCATGAGGTTAGAACCCCAAGACCTAATTATCTCTTAAAGGTCAGACCACCTCTCAACACTGTTACACTTGGAAACAAATTTCAATGTGAGTTTTGCTGGGCACAGTCATATCCAAATCACGGCACCTCTAGTGCCCCCTATTGGTTGATACCCTCATTTTCACAGGTAGGATATTAGACTCTATACATCTTACCAAAGTATCAAAGTTCTAAGAAAGCATATAAAAGAGATTATGACAAGCATCATTGTAATATGCAATTGGCCACATTCAATAATAGCACAGATTAAAACCTCTACTCCACTCACATAGTTCATCATTAATTAACTGCTTGGACCACAACTTTCCAATTTTCAATCTTCTCCACAGAATGTAGGACACATGATATTACCTCAGAGTAATATAAGGTCATTACATGAGATCATATATTTTAAAGGTAGCCTGGTACCTGGCACATAGAGTAGTTGTCCCTGGGTTTTCCTTGAGGTATTGGATCCAGAATCTCCCTCAAACTCAAATCTGAAGAAGCTCAAGCCCCTTATATAAAATGGCATAGCATTTGCTATAATGTACACATATCTTACTATATATACTTTAAGTCATTGTGAAGTTATTTATAATTTCTAAAAAATGGAAAAATTATGTAAATAACTACTTTGCTGTACTGTTTAAGAAACACTGACAAGAAAGATAAATCTTTATGTATTTAATAAAGATGTAATTTTTTTCAAATACAGTGTTTTTGATCTACAGTTGATTGAATCTGCAGATGTAGAACATGCAGATACTAAGGGTCAACTGTACATCATTAACACATGTAGGCGTCTTTGTCTTCTTTATCTTAGTCAACTTGGCTGAGAAATGACATTCTTCTTTGGCTACTGACCTTGTAGCATTTGCCCCTAGAAAATTACATTCAGGTATTCATAAGCTTACAGGTTGCACACAGATCATTGTTCAAACATTCCTGGTCAGTTGGTCTTTTGCCAAAGAGAATTGTTTTCAAAGCCTGGAGCTGCTGTCTTTGTGAGGAACCCAGCAGGGGTCTTTCCCAGTAGGGGGTCTCTGGGGATGGAGGGATCCGGACCTCCCTCAGGGGGATTGATTGAAGTGGGAGGGCCACCATATGTCTTTCCCAGAAGGGTGACTGACTCCTTGTTTCAGCCCCAGTTCCTCTGAGGTTTTCCTGAAAGCCCTTCCGGCTAGCCCGGTTGGGAGTGTTAGCACATCAGATCCCATGCTTTGGTGAAAAATGTAAACACAGACCTGATTTTTCATTTTAAATGAAGCCAAGCATATTGCTCCCAGCAGATGCCTAGTGACTCAATCTGTCCTCTCGGTTTTGAAAGGAACTGAAGAACAACATGGTAAAATAAAGCAAACAGCACATTTATTGGTTGATAAAATGCTGTTTTAGTCTACCCTGGCATTATATGGTGATTGCTATGCAGTGAACATCTGTTATTAAATCCAGACTTCTGTTGCCTGGATACATTGAGTCAAAAGCTGGAGCCTATGAGAAATCCATTTATGTGTCTGTTGCGTGTGAATATCAGAGCTCATACGGTGCCTTTGTCTTTATTCTAACTGAATCTTTTAATGCAGAGTGTGTCACTTGTTAATTCTGACACCAGGGCAATACTGTTTTCATTTGATTAAAATGGGTTAAAGAAATAATATTCTCTGGGGGTACTATAAGTAATCTTGTTGACGAATTTTTGGAGATATTATGGTGAATTTGGAAATAGTAGGACTTTTTTAAAAAGAGGTCACACCAAATGACCCTAAAATTCAAATTCTAGAGACCTGTTCTAAGTACATATTAGAGATGACCACATGTATAGAAATAAGGATGTTCAGTGCAGTGTTATTTATAACAGCCAAAAAATGTACAAAGTCACCTAAATGTATGACAGAGCTTCATTTATATTAGCTGTAAACATGATGCTATTATGTAAGCAACTTATTCAATCAATCTCTCCTTTTCAAAATGAATGCATAATAACTATGTATATATAATACTTAGTATGCATATAGGGTAGAGTGAGATAATTCAGTACATGTATGTAATGCATTATAAAATTAGGGTATTTAACACTTTCTTCTCCTTAAGCAATTGTAATTTCTTTGCAATGAAAACTTTCTTGTTCTTTATAAACTGTATTATAAACTCTCATAAACTATACTCTATTATGCTATATTTAACTGTATTTTGATACTTGATGTCTCACCTGTCTCCATCTCCCCTCTCTGCCACCCTTCCTACCTTCTAGTCACTGCTATTCTATTTCTGTGAAATTAGGCTTTTTAAAGCTCCCACACATAAGTTTGGACATTATGTGCCTAGATTATTTCACTTAACATGTCCTCCAATTCCATGCATGTTGCCACAGATGACAGAATTTTATTATTTTATGGATGAATAATGTTCCATTGTATGTATATACCACATCTTCTTTATTTAATCTTCTCTTGATGGACTTTAAATAGTTTACAGTTTTATGTTACCCTAAAAATGTTCTAGTGAGCACCTTCACACAGTCTCTATTCTTTAGGATAGACTGCCAGATATGGAATTATTAAGATGAAGCATATGTGAAGTTTATTTACTGGGTTGACAATTGTGTGAGTGTCCACTATGTTCTAGGCAAGCACCTTTCTAGACATTGAAAGCCCCATGACCAATGAAAGCTTCCACTTTCATGGAGCTAGCAGAATGAGATGGGTAGAAAGAAAATTGGGTAGTAGACAGCAGTAGAGGCTAGGGAGAAACTGAAAGTCATGGAAATGACAGACAGAGGCCTCTGGTGTCACAGTTCACATGACAATGAATGAGGTGGAGTTCAAGAGCTCAACAAAGAGCCTGGCAGAAGGGGACTATTGGCTCTGTGGGGACTGAAGTCAGGGTGGTGATGGGGAACCTGATTCAGCCTGAGGGCCTGTGAGCAATCAAAGCCTTCCTGCTGGACAGACTACTCATGGAAATAGGCCTGTAGGCCCTATGTCTCTACCTCTTCCATCCGACAGGCTGTGAATGCCAGGAAATATGAAGTCAAGATTTCTCCACCATAGAAGAGAGGGATTATCAGGGATTAAACCTATGGACAAAAAATCATCCAGATCTAATGGTTACCTAAGATGTATAGTATTGAGAAAAGCCAGGTGCTCATTCATTCAGCAAACGTATGTTGAATACCTATTATATTCCAGGCAGTGTTCAGGCGAGATCCAGCAACGAACATAATCAGTGGGGCATCTTAAAGTGGGAGACAGACAATGGACAAATTTCAAAAACCTATGAATTCTATAGAGGAAATAAAGGAAATCGAAGAGGGAGGTCTGCTGAGATTGGTCAAGGAGAATCTCCCAGAGGGGAGAATGCCTGAGATGACATGAAAGTTGAGGCACAGTTATAAGTGGTCTGAGAGACTAAGATTCAGGCAGAAAAAACAGCAAGGACAAAAGCCCTGTGGTGGGCACAAGGTGGGTATGTTTGAGGAGCTGAGAGAAATCTGTTCCTGGAGCATAGGAAGCTATTTTGAAAACAGCCAATTTTGAGAACAGCAGCAGTTCTCACTGTCAGGCTCTGTAGCAAGCCATTCTAAAACTCAGTAGCACACAAGGATCTGAGTGAGGACTCAAACTAGGTCTGAGGCTCTCCAGACTTGATCCTCTTTCCACCCAAAGTCCACCCTGGCTATACATCATCCACATGTTAAGGCACAGCAGCGTCAGAATTTAATGAGTAGAACCAGTTGAACACCTGGGCGCAAGCCTTGACAACCCTGATGCATACAAGAAACACCTGCAGAACTATTTGACCAGCCAATGTCCTGGGCCTCATCCCTAGATAATCTAATTAAGCAGGACTGGGAATCTGTCTTTTTAAAAATCATCCTAAATTGTTGCAATAAAGGTGACCCATGGGTAACATTTAGAAAACCAGTGACAGAAAATTAGCCAACAACACCCGCTGGCAGGCCAAAAAAATGACCCTGCCTCTTTGCTTTCAAAGTTAAACAAAAATTGTACCTAAGCTCCCACCAACTGCCAAGTTACCAAGAAGCTGGGCATGTTTAACAATATGCACAGCCCTACAGTGTGACACCATCTTGCTGACACAGCCAGGGAAAGCCACAAGTTAAAGGTATCTCCTGGCTGTGACAAACCTCTCCTAGGACTGCTCTCTGCTGAGGGCTACTGCATCCAGATTGAAGTCAGTATTGCAGACTGACGTCAGAGGTTCTTCAAACAACCCTGACAATCCCCTTGGGACCTGTAGGCTCCTTATCCCCAGCTCAGAGCTGGATTTGGCTCTACTTGCAAGCCGGAAGACCTGCTGGGCTGGGGCTTAGAGTGGCTCAGGAGGAATCAAAGCAGCGTATCTCTGCTTTTCTTTATCAGCTCTGCTTGCATCTTCTCTTATACCCTGCCTGGGTGGGGATGGTGTTCCAAAAGCTCATTAGCAGCATATATACTTTGCCCTGAGGCAGCGCTTAAACACCCTGGGATGAATAGCCCCAAATGAAAAAGAATAAAAATAAAAATAAAATAATCAGTTTCTACCAAGTTCAAAGATATGCCCAATGCTTTCTGGCAGGCTAGGATTTTACCTTCTCTGCTCTAAATTTGATTTTCTAAATCTTTAAGGGAAAATGACTCTTGGTCTCCTGGCCATTAATTGATTGGGTATCTTAACCTCCTTTTTTCTGCCACCACCCACTGATCTGTGTTCTTGTCTAAAAATGACAAAATTGCTTCCCTAGATCTGTACTTTCTTAGAAACTGCTAGAAAGTTGTTTCTTTAAGCTACATTAATGGAAATAGCATCTCTAGAAATACTGGATGGTAATAATTCATATTAATTGAATATTTCCTGTGTATGCTTTGAATGAATCAGCCAACCTGAACCTTGTAATGACCCCATGAGACAGGTACTGTTATGACTCTTTTTTCCAGATGAAACAATTAAGCTTCTGAGAAGTCTCTTGGGCAGGTTCACAGGGGGTTGAGAATCAAATCAAAGTCATTGACTTCAATCAAGACTCAGGCTCATAACCACCTCAGTGCCTTCCATTTCATATTGCAGACCACACTGCGATAGCTGTTTCTGTTAGATGATGATGCAGACAGCTCTAGGCATATTCTGGCTATGGATGCCCAGAATCACACCATCCAGGAATAGTGGAAGGACTTGAGGATGGTTTAACACAAAGAAATTATAGACTTTTAACAAGAGTTGAGCAAGAATGAGGAGCATGAATATTCAAATCAATTGTAAATACTGGAAGATCTATCAAGAGTCCAAATGATTAGATGGCCCTCTATAGGTATAAGAATTGCAAGGTGCAGTGAAGTGAAATAATACCAGTATATAAGAAAAAGTTTCAGATACGCAGAAGTGTCCAAATAAGGGTTGAATTGCCTTGGAAAGAAATAATCTCCCTGTCACTGGAGATGTACAAACAGGATTGGCAGCTTCTTGTTGAAGATAGTATAGAGGTCAAGTGTCTGGCACAGATGACTTCAATGGTCATAGAAGCACTTTTGATCCCAAGAATAGGTAATTCAGTCATAATTCATTCAAATCTCATCTCAAGTAGCTCTTTGTAGGATCATCACAATGCGCAGCACATGTATCTCATTGATAAACATCAAGATAGACATTATTCATCCTAGATGGTGTCTCTTTCTTTGGCTTTAGGATGCAAAACTTGTGGAAACGTGTCAGGCAGTTTTCTGTCCTGATAACAAATACCAGGTATAATCAACTTGCAAAGAGAAAACATTGATTGTGGCCCGCAGTTTTAGAGCTTTCAGCTCCTGATCAGTTGGCCTCATTACTTTGAAGAGGTAGCGCATCATAGCAAGAGCACCCGGCTAAGTAAAACCATGTACCTCATGACTGGGAAGCCAGAAGGGAGAATGAGGAGAGCCTATGGCCCCACAATGTCTTTCAAGAACGTGCCCCCAGTGACCTAAAGACTCCCACTAGGCCTCATTTCTTCAAGTTTCTATCCTTTCCAGTGGTGCTAGCAGGAGACCAAACCTTTACCATATGGACTTTAGGGAACCTTTATCCAAACTATAGTAGAGCCCTTCACATCTAATTCTCATCAAGTAGTATGTCAGGAATCACAGATTGGTGAAGGTAGATGAGACCATAGAGCTAAAGGATACAGAAGAAGAATAATCTGAGGTCTAGAGACAGAAACTAACCCATGAAAAAAATCACAGAACAAGCAACGCCCGAGTTGGGTAGACTCAGGCTGCCAAGCCTAAGTTCACTGCAGTTCCACTGTCCACATCTCACAGTCTCACAGGGTTTCAGTGTAAAAAGAACCCTGACAGACTTCTCATTCAGCAGTGGCAGGTAGGATTTGTGTCATGTGTCAACTTTTGAATAGATATGGTTTCCTAAAGACCTATTTTTAATGAATCCTTAGGCCACATCGTGATCTAGTGGAAATGAGGCTTGTGACTCATTCATGATGGCTTCTTTGTACACAGGTAGAGAAAGTGACAGCATGTGTATCCAAAATTTGCCATCTTTTAAGTAGTCAGTCTTGGAGATTTTCTGAATGTGCAAGCTGAGCTCTGTAGATGTGCAAAAGAGATTATAATATGATATAAGTTCTCTGCCACCCCATTTATAGAAACAACTCAATGACACATCTGTGATTATTAAAGCCACCCATAGAGTGAAAATATTACAGTTACAATAAGCTCCAACAAGATCGATCAGGTGGCACATGATACGTAGATGGTTTGAATAACAATTTAAGTAACAAGGAGGCGTATGGCTCCACCGTTTATTTGTTCAGTGGTCAAGAGTAGGTGCTTCTCTAAGATCCTTTTGCTACTCTATAAAATGAGAGATAGTGCCTTCTTTCAAAAGTTCCCATGAGATACAGAGAAAACATAAACTAATTACTCAGCACAACCTAACACTTAGCAGTTGTTTAGTAGATTGCATCTACTTCTTTCTCTGTGTTGGTACTTTTTCAGGCTGATAAAGGGTTAGCAGCAATAATCATCCAGAAATAAACTGCTAGGGAACACATAAGTCATCTAGACTATTGGTATAAGACCAAGTTTTAAAACTTCACTCTCGAGGTCCTGGGACCAGCTTTCACTGGCTGAGAAGACGACTCAATGCAAGAGCAGAAAAACTCCTTTTCCGCTTCATCATCATCTTTCACCTCCTTGTCCTCCTTCGTGGGGATTCCCAAAGTCCACACCTATGGTCCTAAAAACAGAGAAAGAGCCAGAGGCAATGAATGTGTGGGAGAAGTTTGCTGAATATTTGATGTTGAAGAATCGCACATTTTCTTAATGCAAACTGCCTCCTAAGCCTGCTGTACACACACTTATCAAAGCACAAAGCACTTTTAAAGAGCATTTAATAAACAGATTAAAGGTATTTGGCAATAGAACTAGAAAGTCCATATATCTTCATAACTCCTAAGAAGTTGCCTACATGACCAAAATGAAAGTTCTCAGGATCTGTGGGTGGGAGATCGCACTGACTCCCTGGGAAGGGAACACAATGCACATGCAGCCAAGCCATCTTAGCCTCTGCCTTCCCCCCGTCACGCTAAGTTCAAAGAAACTCTGCCACTCAGCCTGCTTTCACTGGCATTCCCACCTCTCCACTGCTTTGAGGGGCTCACTTTCTTCCCTACCCTATTGACCACCAGTATCTACTTTCTCTTCCAGTCCTCACTTTGCACTGATTTAGGGGCTTTATGTAGCCTGAGGGCAGAATTGCCTGCCTCTTCATTAGTTCTTTGAAATCTTTTGTTTGGGACATAAAGTGATCCTAAGGGCTTAGGCTCCTGAAGCTCAATAAACTAAAAATCTTTTCTAAGCTTTCCTATTGAATCTCTTCATCCTTGAGGCAATGAATACTCCTGAGCCAGCGAGGGAGAGTCAGGGAGAAAAACATTCTATCCCTGCCCAGTGAGGTCTAAATCATTGTCCTTATTTTAGCGATGAGAATGTGGATGCTCAGAATCAGAGTTCCCCTTTTCTGAGGCCATGCATGCATACATGGTGGTGCTGGCATAGGGCTGGACCCCTCGCCCTGTCCGGCTGTACTACCTGAAGATGCAGTGTGGTTGTGCCGGCTCAGTGAGTGAGTAGAGGCTGCCTGAGAAACTGCCTTGAGAATGATCCTGAGGCTGCAGCTGAATTTGGTGGGAAACGTGCTATGATCTATGTGTGAGGTCTGCTATGGGCGCTGGACTAGGGAAAGTGACCCGAAGGCCGCCAGGCATATTACGTTCCTGAGACACTGCACTTCCTAGAAATCTCCGTGCCATTTGTGGAGCAGATAAATTAATGAATGCATGAGTGACTTCTTTAATGTTAGGCTTAGGAAGGGAGGTGAAGCAGAAATTAAGAGGCTGCTCATGGTCCATTCACAGGGATCTGGGAGGCTAGTCTGGGTAGTTAGAGATAAGAGCTGCAGGGTACCTTGGGACCAGAACTTGCAAAAGCTTAGAATAGCAAATGCAGAAGCCTGTGAGTTGTGAAAGGTTTGGGCTTAGGGGAATCATGTTTTTTTTAAAAAAAACTACATTTAACAGGGACACATAGGGTCAAGGAAATGGAAAGACCAGCTTGGCAAGTGTTGCAATCCATGTGAGGTGTGGGGGAGGTGCCCAGCCCAGGGGAGAGTCAGGTCACAGTGACAAGGACAGAGAGATGTGGAGGGACAGCTCACAGGACAGGACGAGGCGGTTGGCAGAGGGGGCTCTCTTCCAGGGTGACTCAGATGCTCCCTCCTTTCCAGCTGAATTTCAGTTTTATTTTCAGCTCCAATCAGTGGTAATAGAGAAATGCATGTGCTTGCTTTTCTTTGCTCTACATTCCTCTCTGCAGTCTCCCAAAGTCAAATTTACCCATCTTCCAAACACAAGAAAGTGACAGCCCATGGAACAGCAGCCTCTAGACTGTCAGCATGTCCCCATTTACTAAGTATTGTCATGGTCCAGCAGTGGCTTAACCCTTTACAGGTATGAATCCTCTGACAACTCTATGAGGTGGATACTGCTAGTATCTTCATCTTCCAGGTAATAAAACTGAGATTCAAAAAGCCAAAGTAAAATGAAAAATCATTTAAAAATAAAAAGCTGAATCCAGTTCTTGCTGTCTTAAATATGTGACTCTGCTCTAAGAAGTTATAAAATTTCACAAGTAGAAGAACCCTTAGGGAATATCTAATCAGTGACTCCCTGGCTTTTCAAAGGAGTGATCTGAGGCCCAGAGAAGAGGGTTTATATAGGGTCACCTGTAAGCTAGAGGATGAGCTGGGATTTGAACCCCATGGTGAAAGAACTGTGAGCTTCGAAACTCATTGTGTGTTGCTTGTTGCCTTTCTCTGGCACATTTCCCTGTATTTCCACCATTGTGTGTTGATCAGATAAATCCTGGCACCTAGGAGTGGCTCATCAAGGTATTGTAAGGACTGATTGATGCATCACCAAGCTGAGGAGACAGCCCAGTGACTGCGTATATCTCCCAGGCTCTCAGCCCGCAGGCCTCCCATTCCCCAGTCAGAGATTTCATCTCCACTTGCTGTATCATGCTAGCCTCATTTCTATCTATTACCTGGCCCAGATACCTGTGAGCCTCTCAGCCCTGCTGCATGGATGGTTCTGTTATTACTAAAGCAATCAGCACCCCTGGTGGCATCTAGAACTCAGCTCATAATAGCATAGTAAGTAGAGAGAATTAAAGCTGAATGCATTCACCACAAGTTGCCTCCTGGGGAGGATGGCACCATTTGCCAAGGGGTGCCTGACAGTACTCACTTGGGCCACCCTCACTTCTCTCAGGAGCAGAGCTGTCTCCCCAGCCTGGCCATGCATTGATGAGCTGTCCAGGTTGTCCTTTGCAAGCTCTGGTCAAAGTCAGTCATTCTGCAAGTCTCGTGTATTGTTTCTCAAATGCATGGACTTCATCACGATATGCAGGAGGCTGGAGAGCATAATGGTCGATTGTCCAGTCTTTGGTGTCAACTCTGTGTACCTTCAAGTCCCAAACTTTCCTCCCACTGTTGGGCAATGTGTGTGAGTCTCAACATCTTCATCTCCAAAGTGTGAGTAATTAATATCTTCCCCATGGTGTGATCTTGTATGTAAAGTGTTTGGCATGGTGGTGTATAGTATATTTCAAAAAATGATGGTTATTCTCATCACTTTCTCTCTACAACCTCCTAAGTGCATGATCTACCTCTTTAATTCATCTGTTAAAGCCACAAGAGAAGTGACTTCTCTGTGACCTGTGCAGTGCCTTGTTTATGTTAGATGCTGCAGGAGAGTATTGTGATTAAGATGGTGATGATGATAATGAAATTGCTATTAGGGAGGAGCAGGAGGAGGAAGAGAATATGCAGAATGTAAAAGCTCTAATGGTTCTAAGCAATCACAGGATAGCAATTTGTCACAGTAGAAATCGAATTAACTTTAGAGCCAGACAAGTGTACTTAAATTTACTACCCTCTGTGTCACCATGGGAAGTCGCCTCAGCCAGCCCCTCATCTTTTCTAGAACTGTTATGAGGACTAAATGAAGCCATGCTCAGAGGGTGCTTTGCACGGTACCTGGCCAGGAGAGAAACATCTTTTTGCCTTACTCCTCCTCTAGAGTGCACCCCATTCCTTGTCTCATGATCCCTTCTTCCATCTTTAAGGTTCATCACTGCTCCTGTCATTGCATTGCCTTTCTCTGACTTGAATACGCTGCCTTCTTCTTGGGAAGATGCTGCTGATCACATGGCATCCACATGCACCACTTCATCTCAAAATCCTTCATTTAATCACATCTGCTGAGTCTTTTACCTTATAACTTATGCAGAGGTTTAGGGATCGGGATGTAACATCCACAAGGATCCAGTATTCAGCCCATCTCAGAGCTTGGTGTAGAGAGAAAGGTGATGGGGAGAGAGAAAAAGAGATGGAGAGACAGAGTCCTCACCAATGCATTGCGGACTTGAAACAGGCTCTCACGGATCCCCCAGGGACCTGTTGGATGCTCACTGATATGTTAGGAAGCATCAGGAGCCAGACCTGCTGGGGGAGTTAAAGCTTTCAGCACCATGAAGTAGGTGCCCTAGACCTGAAATTCAGGAAGCTACTTAAGAAAGAAACCATGTACCAAGCCTGCATCCAGGGTGCTTGATCTACTCTATGATCCTTAATTCCAGTGGTCTTCACTTCTCAGGTGAGGAACTGAGGTGCAGAGAGGCACTCGCCCAAGGCCACACAGCTAGTGAGTGGCATATCTCTTAAGACTCAATGTCAGCTGTCTTTGAAGGACCAGTGTATTTAAATTAACCACACACACTTAAATCCACTCCTGGGGCTGCTCAGCTTTCCCCTCAAGAGAACTGCTATTTCCCTTCTGGACTGTGTAATTTGCAGTCTTGCAAGGTTTAAAGGGAAGTGTGAGCCATGGTTGCATGTGTGATCATCCTGCCTGTAGCATGACATGTTAATGTTAAGTAAGGTGGAGCCTCGGAGTAGGACAGAGTGAGAGTGCACCCCTGTTCTCCCGAAATCCTTCAGCTCCTTCAAGTATGGCTACTCTACAGCAGCTCCACTGAGAAAGGAAATATGAGGCATCACCATAGGAGCCTGGTAGATTTGCAGAGCAATTCACACCCTCTCCTAGGTGTTCACATGTCTGGATTCTGCTGACTCAGTTTCCTGTGACTCATTCTGGCTGCAAATGGCCATAGGTTAAGAGCCAAGTTTAGTCAGGGGGGATCGGGATATATACAGCAAAGACCCAGCACCAAAACCTAGGATTTAGGTGGGACCAAAGCTCTTTGACTCCACTGCCTCTTGTTGGTGGCCTTGGACAAATCACCTCTACCTCTCTGACCCCAAGTTTTTCATCCTATAAAATGAGTACAATAGCAGTGGCTTCTTTGTTCAGCCCGTGTAGGGTAAAATGACAGCATTCTTTTGTATAAGCATCAGCACAGTTCCTGACACCTTACAGGCAACAAGTAGGTTGTACTTTTTAACCTCTTATTTTAATTAGGTATTCAGAGTCTCTGATTAATTAACGTACATGGTTATGGGGCTCCCCCTTTGTACCAAGTGCTATTCTAGATGCTGCATGGACTGCAGCAACATACCTGTCCTCAGTGAGCTTATGTTCTAGAAAGGCGGATACACCAAGATGAGTGGGACATACCTCTGATTTACATGAGCATTTATATCTCTCTCATTCATATGAGAAGCGGAGGGAGCCCACAGGGTTACAGACACTTTTGTCTTAGACAGAGTGTCCAGGCAAGCTTAGAGGAGGAGATAATGTGGAAGAGCAGGCCCAAATGATAAGACTATATGTCAGTGCTTAAGTTATTCTTTCATTGTGGGCTAAAGCTGGCATGCAAGCCCTTGGGTACTGAAGACCAGACCAGAAGTCCAGCCCAGACTCATAAGTTCTGCAGCAGACAATCAAGGGTTCAACTCTCAGCTCTGCTATTCTGGAGATGGGAGGTTTTGAAGGGTGTCTTCACCTGTCGAGTGTTTCTTTCCTCCTCTGCACCATGAGATATGGATGGTTTAGAATACCCAGGAACAGGATCAGAAGAAGTCAGATATATGGAAAGTATCAGCAGAGTACCTGGCACAGTGTGTGCTCTTCCATTGGCCAGCACTGGATTGGTAGCACTGGGGCCTCATATCAAGGAAGAATTCCCTGGAATGGGAATAGGAGGCCACTGGAAAGTTTTGAACTTCCCTTGGCTCCGCCTGGGGAGTCCAGGAAACTGTCATCCCAGCATACCTTGCTACTTGATGTTGGCCAAAGCCACCCACAGTGGGGGCTCTCATCATCGACCTTAACATGTGTGGACACCTTAGAGCACCTGAAAAACCAAGGGCCTTGCCGGTCTGAGAAAACCCAAGCTCAGAGGCAGGCAAAATACTATGAGCATTGATTTGGAGGCTGAAAATAAGAGCCCAGTGGCCCAGACAGGTGTGGGCGCCCTGTGTATGTTCTCAGGATCTGAGCTGCTGTGGATACTGCATTTAGTGTTTTTAAGAAGAAAATGGAAAGAAAATAGAAGAGAATTAGCACTTGTTGAACTCTTACAATTCTTTTTGCTTAAATTGTGGTAAAATACACATAGCATAGAATTTATCATCTAAACCATTTTTAGTGTACAGTTCAGCGATATTAAATGCACTCACATTATTTTGCAACCATTACCACCATCCATTTTCAAAACATTTTTTCATCTTGAAAAACTGAACTAAAACCCATTAAACCATAACTCCTAAGTCTCTCCTTCTCCTAGCTCTTGCAACTGCCATTTCACTTTCTGTCTCTATGTGCGTGACTGTTCTAGGAAACTCACAGCAGACTACACACTTCTGTAGGTAACTCATACCACTGGAATCAAGCAGCATTTTTCTTTCTGTGATTTTATTTCACTTAGCATAATGCCCTCAAGTTCCATCCATGTTGCAGCATATATCATAATTTCCTTCTTTTTTAAAGCTGAATGCTACTCTATTACATATGCTTATCACATATATTTATATTTTATTTTTCTATCTGTCTGTCCATAGACACTTGGACACTTGCTTCCACTTCTGGTTAGTGTGAATAACACTGCTGTAAATATGACTGTGCAGGTATCTGTTTGAGTCCTTGCTTTCAAATCTTCTTGTTATGTACCAAGAAGTAGAACTATTGAGTTGTATTATACTTCTATTTTTAATGTTTTGAAGAACAGCCATACTGTTTTCTGTAATGACTTGTTATTTTATATTCCCACCAGCAAAGCAAAAGGTTTCCAATTTATCTGCATCTTCACCAAAATTTACTTTCTGTTATGCTAAGTTTCTTTATTTCTTTTTTTAAATAATCATTTTAATGTAGAAGATATGCTATCTTGTTTTGGCTTTAATTTGCATTTTCCTGATCATTAGTGATATTGAGCAACCTTACATTTAGTGGTCATTTGTGTAACTCCTTTGGAGGACAGGCTATTTAACTCCCCTAACTTCTTTATAAATATTATTCCTAACCCTTCTGATATCCCAATGAGATATTCTTATGTCCATTTTCAGTTCAGCAAACTAAGCCCTAAAAAGACTAATTATCCAAAGGCATACAGCTATAAAGTGACAGAGCTTGTATTTAAATATCAATCTTCCTCTTTTTAAACACTAAACACATTCTGTTAAAGCCATTATTAATGAGTCATTGATTTACTTATCTGCCCTCTCCTTATCTCACACCACACATAGACCGTGAGGCCCCGGAGATCAGAGACTGTTTCTTAATTATCTATGACACAGTGGCAGGCATGGGTAAGACTCTGTTACCTGTTGAATGAATAGCTGCAAGCCCAGTGCCACACCCAGGTGACGAGGAGCACCTGAGTTAGCTGCTCTCGAGCTGGACTGCTTCATCTACAAGATGGGGATAGAAATTGAGTCCTCAGCGGACTGCTTGGCAGATTTGAACAAAGATTATGCAAAGTGCTATGCACATTTCCAGCTGTGGTGGGTGCTGACTACATTGCAAAATTGTTAACACTGCATGCTGTGAGCTACAGGTGAACAGGAGAGGCCTAAAACACAACTCATGCCTTTTTCTTGCTTTCTTCTTTGTTTGGGAAATAAAATAGCTACAACTAAAGAAACCTGAAGACAGTACAGACTACAAATGTGGTTGGGTGTATGTTGATTACCTTAGGACCAATTCAGGAGATCCTAGACAGACTGGTTGCCTTGGAGAAGGAAAACTACAAGCAAAGGAGATCAAGGAAATTGGCTCCTTTGCTTAAGTGATTTACCTTTGATTTTATACCCTTGTGCATACTTGGGATTTGCCATATACTTACACTACCTTTGAAATGAGTGTGTAAACTGAAACAATCAGCAGATGGTCATTCCGCAGGTGGGGTGGAGGAGAGAAGGGACCTCTGAGAGATAACACAGAGACTCTTTTAACCCCACCTGGCTTCTGCCTCCATCAATTCCATGTGCTACAGATCTCCATACTTCCTAGCATGAATCAGAATCCCTCACAGGGCTTCACCTCCTCCTAGAAATGTTTACCGGAAGGAATTTGCCAGTGGCTTCCGGTGTCCTCACGTGTAATGGAGTTATCATGAAGAAAGGAGTCTTTAACTTACCCTGGGGGGCCACATGGAAGCTGGGAAACACTGCCTTCCATCTCAGTGACAACAAGCTCATTCTTCACTATAATTAAAATGTCACTTTGATAAATAATTCCATCAGCCCCCTTCCACCTATGAATAGCTTCCTGCTATAATTGTTCACATTCTGCTGAATTAGAGGTATTCAAGGGAGAATTTAAGAGGTATTTAGGCAACAAAGATAAATCGTGTATGTTTTCCACCCTCCTACAATCCCTCATTAAGTGAGGCACCATCCCTGGCTGGGAGACCCTCTTCCCTGAGCTCTCAATCACTCCCTTCCTTGGTGGAAGGAGAAGGAGGGGTTGCTGAGGCAGCCTGGGCCTCAGGAGAAGGTGGAGACATTCCTGTAGGAACCGAGAGGAGGCAGAAGCTGGTGGGAAGAAACAGACTCTGGCATCAAGTGGGGTGTGAGCTGGGAAAAGTCTGTTAACCTTTTTGGATCCTAATAAATAACAAAATGCAAGGTGGCCCTTGAGTCAAGTCATGATTCTGTCCAATAAAGAGGCATCTGATACTGCTTGAGGGCTCCTGATTTTATAGATGTGAGTCCCAAGGATCCTAAATAGTGACTTCCTTTCAGTAACAAAGCTAGAAATTGGCAGGGCTAAGAGCTTTGACTATTCAGCGTTATGTAGCATCATTCAGAGCACACAATAGAAGCTCTGTGAATGTTCCCTTCTTTCCTTATTTTTGTCAGTTCTTCTTCCCTTCTGAAAAGCCAAATCCATGGGGATTATAGGGGATTGCAGAGCCAACCATGGTGTGCTGGGCACCCAACAAGGATCTATGCTTGGTTCTTACCTTGAGTAGAAAAAGATGATGTTTGACTTTTTCCTTCCAAGAGAGGAGCACAGCCACAAGATTAGGATAGCAGAACTTAGAAGACCAGGCTTTCAAGATAACCGTTCTCATAACAGAAAGAGTCATGTACATGACTCTATCTACCTAACAACAATCTCCTCACATGTAAACTGGAAATCATAGCATTGCCCTTAATTAATTATGAAAAACAATGATTCCATGTGCTGAGCATTAGCCATTGTTCATGTGGGCTCCTGATGAAGATTGTAGGAGATACCACTTGGATGCATAGGTTAAGGTCTTCTATACATGGTTGGGTCAATCCAGTTTAGTCAGCCCTTCTTCACACAGGTCCCCCTCAGATATCCTTTGTGGTATATCTGAGTCAATGGCCACTCCAAAGATGCAAAGTCATGTCAAGAAACTCCCCAGCCCTGGCTCCTCCAAAAAATATTCTAAGTGACAATTGTTCAAGAGAATGGCATGCGGTAGGGCTTTGCTGGGGCTGGAAATTGGAGGAGGATGAGTAGGGATGTGAATGAGGCTGGAGGATGGGGGTGCAGGCAAAGGTGAGGCAGTGAAGGAACCTAGTTGAGTTTCAACTTTGAAGCAAACTTCAAGAAGATGGTCCCTTGGAACTGGCAGCTGTGCCTAAGTGGGTTGTGCTCCATTTTATGGGCTGGAGGGTGTCATGAAAATAACTCATATGCAAGTGTGGTTGGCTGAGCAGCAGAGAGACCTGCATGCTGACGCACTCTCCAAGATCTACCTGAGTGATTCCAGAAGAGTCCCGAGCCAGACCCCCAGGCAAAGGCTCAGGGACCTATCTAACCAGGTGACACTGACCTTGGAAAGGCTGTGATAAAGAAGCCCAAAATGATTGGAGAAAGGCTCCCTGCATCTCTTCCCTGGGGAACTCACAGACATGATTCCCTGCCCATCTCTAAGTCTCACCCTCCAGAGTGTGATCTGTGATGAGCCGCAACCTCTGAGCTTCACCACACAGGAAGAAGGAACAAGCACCCATGACATCTTTATAACAGCTCTGCAAGCTGAGTGTCCTTATGCCATTTTACAGACAGGCAATCAGATTTACAGACCTAAGATAAAGTTACCACAGTCACACTGATAACAAATGGCTGCATTTGAATTCAAGACTCTGATTCCAAAGAGTCAAGTTCATTACAGTAGATCTGGTGGTTCCTTTATATTTTGCAAATTTGTGTCATGCTTTTAGACAATGTGATGGACATATAGTGCATTGTCCTGACCTTACAGAAGGGGTGCATATAGGATGTGAGTGGCAGTGTTGGGGTGATGGGCTTCATTTAAGCTCACTCCAAACCTGCCCTCACAACAGGTCTCTGCCAGCCACACAAATGCCAAGTTAATCGAAGCTTCTTCTCAGCATGGAAATGTAGGGACTCAAATGGTTGTTTCTGAATTTCCAAAGCTTGGAGAATGTGGCTTTGAATGCAGTACAAAAGCAGCAGTTTGCAAAGGGCTTATTTATTCTCTTGCACTCAAGAAAGAGCCAGTAATCCAAACAACTTGTTCTAGACGATTAGCTTTCCCCCAATTCCCAACCTGATAGAAGCAGGCTCAGCTGTCCATCTGCAAATCAGCACATTTCCCTGCAGATGCTGATGCCCTGTGTTACACCCACTCACGACACTGACTTGGAGGACAGCTGCCATGTGGAGCTCCTGCCCTCATTTACAGCTGTCTGCTAGACCAAGGACTGAGGGAAAAACTTCCTTCTTAGGGACCCCAGCTGAAATGGTGCTGCTTATGAGGCATAGAGCATGTTCTGAAGGTCTATAAGTAGGACAGTGTCTATGAACCAGGTCCATAGCCTGAGACCCATGTAAATAAAAGAGAGACTGGAGAAAAAACGCCATCACAGCAGCATAAAGTAGGGGAGAAAGCCAGACACTGGAACCAAGAGTGTCGGTACCCCAGCCACTGGCTGCATAACCCTAGGCAAGTGCCTTGGCCAACTGCAAACAGACACTGTCAGACAACAGTCCCAAGCTCTTTGCCTGTCTGAACATCCCACCAGCTTGGGGCCTGACTAATCAATGGACCCCTGGGGGAGGAGAAGCAGAGCTGGAGCTGTGAACAGGGCTAACATCCATATAGCAAATCCAGCTGCTAGAAGAAAAAGGGGGTCCTTATCCAATGGGACTGGAAGCAGATGTCAAAATCAAGGATCACAGCTTCTAGGAAGCGGGAAGGCAGAGAAAGGACACAGGAAAATGAGTGGTGTTAGCTAATACTGATTGAGCATTTGGTATACCAAGGTTCACTGACTCCTGTAAGCTGCATAATCATGCTGCTAGTGGTTCTTCTGGGCAAACTGAGGCACCAGAAATTTAAGAAACATATTCAAGTCCATGCAACTAAAGGGAAAATCCAGGGTTTGAATTCAGTAGATCTAACACCAGTGTCTATATTCCTAACCGCTGATACAGTCTTCCTCTGTTGGGCAGCAGTCCAAGGTCATCATCCTAGAACAAACATGGTGGCCCAGATGAGGGTGATGGCTCAGTGTGGGTGAAAGGCAACAACAGGACAGTCACTTGCAGCTGTGGCAGTCCTATGACTCAAACCAAGATAGAATGACAAATGGTTGGGGAAGAGCAACTCTCGAATCCTCCCTTGCTGGCCAGAGAAGTGTTATCTATCGATCTGGTCCTATGGTGGGAGGAGTCAGTCATCTTGCAAACCACCTAATTGAAACCTCCTGGCTCAGCTGTGTTCCCCAAGACTTCTCCCTTTATCTTTGTTTGCAAAGAGGCTTCTCCCCCACACCAGCCCACTCCCCTCTATCCCGTCTTGCGGGAATAGATGATCATAGATTTTAGAAACGAGATAAATCTGGAAGATAAATGTATTCATGAGCCCATAAAGGGATCATGAATCACTGGCCCCAATTACTGCCTTCAATCCTGACAGTACGAATTCCCTCCAGCAGATTCTCCTTGTCAGAGAGACACAGGAGGCAGTGCCGGGGCTGATCCTGGGCCACAGATAACATCATTATTCCACACCAGGCTGGTTTCTGTTTCCCAAGCCACCTTCACTTAATTTGCAGCTCACTTCTGATGATGGAAAGTGAAAAAAAAAGAAAAGTAGGAACGAAAAAGAGAGAGAGAGAGACAAAAAACAGAAGCATTCATGACAAGTGGGAAAGGGACAAGATAAATGCACCGAATCCGATTTCAAAAAATGTTTGAAAACTCTGTCCTGAATTGCTGGAAACAGCCCCGGCCTCCACAGGAAATGTATCATTGCCAGGGTCCCGCGCCACTGAATTCTGCGCTCCCACTCCTGCCTCCCAGTGACTTGTTTAGAAGTACTTCAAATCAGAACAAATCACAGCCAACGACAGTCTTTCTCTCTCCAGCCCTTCAATCACTCCTAATCAGACGGTGTATTTTAGCAACAAAATCTTCCCTGGCTGAGAGCTCATTCATTTGCCTTCTGCCGGCCTGACGCCCTTTGAATGGGAGATGAGAGAAAGCCACCTGCTTTTCTGGCAGCTGAAGGAAGCTGGAAGAGGGAGGAGTAGCCAGCATCCCCCTGTGCTGTAGATCACCCGGTCGTGGGAACCCAGACCCGCAGGAACCCCAAGGGAAGGAGATGACAGGCCAGAGAGGAGGTACTGCTGCGGGTTACCAATTTTACATTTGGTGAATGCTGTCCTCAGCTGGACGCCTGGCTGAGGTGTCTGAGTCCAACGGCCTGGGTTCCGATTCCATGACTACCCTTGTGTAGCTATGTGACCTTGAACAAACGACCTAGATCTGTGTCTACAAAATCAAAGCCCCGGAACAAGTGAATAGATGCAAAGGACCAAGCATTTGCTAGACCTGGCTATGATTTTTTTACTGCAATCCTGCTAGAAAGTCATCTCACTTCCCTGAGCTTCACTTTTCTGATCTGTAAAATGGGGACAAGGATACCTTCTTGGTAGAGTATTATGAGGATCAGAGGAGAGGGAGAGGTGAAGTGCTTCCTATGTGAGGGACAGTTTTTATTTCAGCCTCAGGGACCTTGTACGTGCTCCATACCCATGGGTCAGATGAGCTTTCCTAAGACTCTGCATAGCCAGAGCTACTGTCGGCTCACTGCCTGGTCACTGCCCACTTTTCAGGGCACCCACAGAAGGCCAGTGGGCTGCTCAGGAAACACTGAGCAAAGAGGCAGAGGAGCTGGCTGCAGAAGAGAAATCTTGAATCTTGGTCTTGTGCAGAGAGGGGAGGTCTGCATGTGCCAGGGGGACCTCACAGCTCTGAAGAGCCCTCTTCAGCACAGGGATCTCCCTGCCCACATGGGACCCAGGGACAAACACTGGCAAGGCTCTGTAGAGAGGGCGCTTTCTGCCACTGCAGACACCAAGGCTATGGATATTGGGAGAGCAAGCCAACCGGATCCTATCTGACCTCTTCCCTTCCATAAGCCTCCTTGTATTGGGGGAGTACAGAGAAGCAAAAGCTGAAACCCCAAACCATAAGTAAGCTGTTTGCAGTTCCCAAAGGCCTGTGCAGACTCATGAGGCTGCTTGGGGTTGAGGGCCACTGGCCCTTTCTTAACCAGAGCAGCCTGGAAGGAGCCCTTGAGCAGGAGCCAGGCAGGGCTCGCCGCTAACCCCTCCCCCTACTACATTCCTTTCTGAGACTTTGCCATCCATGTGCAGTTGAAAGTGGAAGCAGCTACTAAAATAATCAGAACCTGGCATATAGTAACTGCTCAATTAATGCTATTATGATTACACTGGAGGAAGAAGTTATAGCACACTGGGGATTTAGCTCAGTGGCCTAAGCATCTGCCTAGCAAGTGTGAGGTCGTGAGTTCGATCCCTGGTACCCCCCCCAAAAAAAGTTACAGCACACACTGTATTTATCTTTTGTGTCTTGGGTTTAACAGCTCAAAGGTGACAAAGACTTGCAGAAATTGCTGGGAGCATATAGTTTGTCCTTACCACACATACTAAATGATAGTTCTATGAAATAATATATATGTTAATTAGGTTGATTTAGCCACTGCACAATGTATACCTATACCAAAATGTCACATTAGAGACCATATGGACAAGTTTTTACTTATCAAATAAAAACAAATTTTGAAAAGGTTACAAAACCATTAAAGATTAGATTTGTCACTGCCAAGTTCCAGGCACCTTGCAGATGATCAATAAATGTCTATTCTTCACCCTTCACAAAGCTGCTGTGTCCCAGTTTGCACGTCAGGCCTGTCTGAGGGGCTACAGTGCCTTTTAAATACACCAGCTCCTGATTTGGAGCTAATGGGGCACATGTCAGTGATGGCTGGCAGTCACAGCAGTGTAGTGGAGAATATGGTTTCATGAAAATAACATTTGGAAGTCATTATGGGAGCAATGGATCAGAACCACAGTCAGCTGCCAGCCATCCCCAGAGACGGACGGGAGGCGGAGGCTCCTCTGGGAGCCAGACTGGAAGGAACATCCCGGGAAACTTGAGCCTGCCTCCTGCGATCATCCAGGCTCCGGCTCCATGGCTCTGTCTTTGGCCAAGGAGTTCATCATCCCAAGCTTGTCTTAGTTTTTTTATCCCAGTAGGACACAAGTTATATTAAACAGTTATGTAAGACAAGAGGAGGAAATGGAATGAAATTTGAGGGCAAGTAGAGGAAAAAGCAATGAAACACTTCAGCAATGGAGAAAGCAGAAAAAATCAGATTGCATTCATTCCATCTTTCAACTATTCCACACCTGTTCTGGATCCAAGCTGGTCCAACCCAGGTCCTGGAGCTCAGGAGGCTCACAGACTCCTGGGGAGGTGGCCACTGGGACCTGCACTTTAACTGTGAAGGAGGCATGGCTGCTGTCACAGTAAAGGACCAGTGCAGCCAGTAGACATCAGTCTACAGGTGTCTTTGGAGGGGAGGAGCCAGTCTGGAATGCACCTGGGCGTTGGCCCTGACAGTGGGCAGTGGACCAGGCAGCATGGAACAAAGTCTCAGCTTAGCACCTGGAGGACCAAGCTGAGGTCCCTACCAAATGATTCCACTCAGGCCTACCTGACCACATGCATGAAGCAGGAGTCTTCCTGCATGTGTGAGTCTCAGAGACCCCTTGAGCCCCATGGCCCTGCCCCTATGTCATCTGCCCCTTTCCTGTGGTGCCCTTCATTGGTACATGGATATCCTTTGCTTTCAAGGACAATGTCACCAATACTGATGGGAGACCAGAAAAAAATGTGGCACCTTTCCATCCCAGCCTCATGCTGCTCCGCTGACTCAACACCACCCTTCTCTGCTCCTCAACTGCAACAGTCTTTCAGGTCAAACAGACTTGGAATCGCTCCCAAAGCTAGGCCTTGGTACCAGCAGAAATGAGAAGAGCCATATCCTAGAATGCTCAGGAGGATGAGGGTGTCTTTGTTCCTGACATGGAGCAGATGCCCAACAAATGGCAGGTTTTTTTAAATTCTCTGCACTGGAAGAAAAATTTTTAAGTTGAGCATCCACCCATCTGCCACACAGGCTGTGATGTTTGGGATAGTCGACAGGTCAATCCCAAAGGATCATAACAGTGATTTCAGCTTCTCTTCTGGTTCCCTCTGGCAGCTCCCATACTCAGTGCTGGGCACAAGAGGCCTGACAACCCACAGCTGAGGTTTCCCTGAGCCCAGTGTGGCATCAGATCTAGAGGAGGAATACCAGCAGCTGTGCTTTTGCTGCTACCAGATAAGATGGTCCTTACTAGATGGTCTCATCTCAACTCCCCCACCATGGCCTGCAAATGGGCCCCCATACTTAGACTGATCATAGGAAGAATGCAGACTTAGCAAGGAGAAAGACTCCCAGTGTCAATGCCATGGTGCTAAGTGCCAGTAATGGGATACAAGTTCTGTACTTTCTTATTCCAAAGCATGTGACCTCAAGGTTCCATGCCAGGTCACAGGGCCAATGACTTCTCTCCTCTCCTGGTTCTGGAGTGAGCCACTGAGACAGAATCTCAGAAAGAGTTGTCTTTGGTATTCACCACAGCGCCAGTTTTCTTTTAGGTCTGGGGTGAGCCCCCAACTGAAGCTGGGGTCCCCAGCAGGGCAAAGAGACTAAAAAAGCAGAATCCTGCCCATACCTGACCTGTTCTAGGACATCTTTCCAGCAAGTCCTATGTGGATGTGGCCCTTTGATAAGAACCAAATCCCCTCTCGTTGCTTGGCAACCCAGCTTACAAGTCATAGCAGGAAAGTAATTTACAGGAATTCAAAGTGTCGCTGGAGGTTCTGCTGAGCAGAATTGGTGCAAAGAGGAGCCTCAACAGGCCAAATCACACCTTTGGTGGGAGAAGCAGCCAAGGCAAAGCCTCTGCTTGCCTCAGTTGCAAGGCAAGGGCCTTGAATTCAGGCCCAGTGTTTGTTTTCCACTCATTTATGTGCTGGTTCCATATTGAGCCCCCACCATGGAGCAGGCCCTATACTGGGAGCCAGGGACACCACAACAAATGAGACAGATGCCAGCTCTGGATGCTCAGAATTTACAGGGACAGACATGTCAACAGAATTACAACACAGGCAACAGAATAAGATAAACACAGGGCTGAGCGGGAGTGGGAGCAGTGTCCTGCCCATCTTTCCAACATGGAAAAGGTAGGTCATGAAAGTGACCAGCTAGCTAGACAGAGGAAGGCAGAGGTGTCTTAGCAGGGGCCAAACAAGCAAAGATGGGTGAGAGAGTCCAGCACACTCTCATATGGCATGTGATCAAGGAACCAGCCCTGCTGGGACTGCAGGGTAATTGGAGCCTAACTCAGACTATTTATCCTAGCCTTGAATGCTAAGCAAGAAAACCACTGGACTTTAGTACATGGACAATGTGTGACATTGGTGAGGTGAGAAGTTGAGATTTATGTGGGAAAACACTCTGGCTTTGCTGTCAGAGGTAGATTAGAGGAGAGATAAAAGGTGGAGGGGAAAAGACTGGGGTACAGAAGTCAGTTGCTTAAGGAACCTGTTAATAGCAAGACATGATGACACCTGAGTGAGATAAAGAAAAAAGAGTAGGTTGGTGACATTGACTAAGAGAATCAAGGATGCACAGGGGCCTCACAGTTGTCTGAGTTGGCCAGTGGGTGGTGCCATTGATTGAACAGGGACAACCAGAAGGGTAGCTCAACTCTGGAGATTTTTCTTCAGGTCCTGTATTCAGATTGTTTTTGTTGTCAGTGATAGAAATCTAACTAGAAAGAACTTGGGGAGCCTGTTGGTTCATGACATCTGGGAAGATGGGGACAGTGATCTTACAACATCATCTAACAACATAGCAGACAGGCAGCAGCTCATGTGGGGCCACTTCAATGGAGATGACTTGGGTCAAAAGGAAAAGAAACCTCAGATCTGCCTGGAGAATAAGCAGAGTATTTAGGATCTAGGCCTAGGGACCCTCTGTGGCCCATCGCACACATGTAGGAGAAAACAAAATACAGTTGTGAATGGCAAGGCTTTGCATACACATGGGCCATTTTCTCCCCAAGATGCCCAAGAGTGAAGGAGTCAGCCAGACAGGGGACCAGAAAAAGGAAGCCACAGAAAACTACATACCCATGCCTCTAGCACATCATGGAAAGTAGGGACCCTTTGCACAGGAGCTGATTCCAGGCAGAGGTGTTTGGCCATTCCCAGGGCTGCTCCCCTCCAGGAACTTGCTCTGCAGCCCCACCCAGACAGAATGACTGTTACTGCAGCCCAGATAGGCTCAACTACCAGGAGAGAACTCCCTTAGGGCAAGGAAGTTCTCCATCAACATACTTTGATAGGAAAGAAGCCGTTTGCCTAGGTCACCTGGTATCCCTCTTTCCTGGTCACATTTATTTCTTTGAGGCCATGATTCTTCTTGTTCCCTTCCCAGGGAACTTGAAGCTCAGGAAAGCTGTAGGACAGGATGTCTGCCCAAGCTGAGAGGGCAGTATGGTAGAGTGAGTACAGGCCTGGGCTTTGCAAGCAGCCTTGAGTTTAACTTGGGCTGTGCATTTGGTAGTGTAGATATATTAAACAGTCAGTTTATGGGGACATTATCCCATTATCAGGCAAGGTACATCTATATTTTATAATTTACAATTCAATGGCATTACTTACATCCACAATGTCACATAACCATTGCACTACTTAGTTCCAGAACTTCTTCATCAACACCAAAGGAAAGCCCCAAACCCACTAAGCAGTTATTTCCACTCCTTCCTCCTCCTAGCCCCTAAAATCTATCAATCTACTTTCTATATTTATGGATTTATCTATTCTGATTACTTCATCTAAATGGATCACACATCATGTGGCCTTCTATGTCTGGCTTAGCATAATGTGTTCAGGGTTCATCCATGCTGTGGCATGTGTCAGTGCTTCATCTATTTTTGTGGCTGAATAATATTCCATTGGTGGCTATATCACATTTTTCTTGTCTGTTCATCAGTTGATGGCCATTCGAGTTGTTTCCATTTTATGGCTATTGTAAATAATACTGCTGTAAATAACACTGCTGTAAACATTCATGCTCAAATTTTTGTTTGATCACCTGTCTTCATTCCTTTTGGGTATACACCTGTCTTAGTTATTTTTCTCATGGCTGAAACAAAATGTCTGACACTCACAAGTTAAAGGAGGAAAGGTTTATTTCAGCTGAGTTTGTAGAGGTTTCAGTCCATAGTCAATTGGCTCCAGCAAGGGCAGCATGGCAGAGGGGCATCACAGAGGAGTCCATGGCATGACAAGCAGGAAGCAATGAGCAGCAAGCAACAGCATGCCTCTCCCTTTTATCCCATCCAAACCTTTCAGGTGATGCCACCCATACCAGGGTGGGCCTCCCCATTACCCACACCCAGATCTACACTAAATGATTTGTCATACACCCTTAATCCCACTATCACACCCTAATCCAGCATCACACAATCATCATCTAGACCCCTCCCAAAAGTCCCACTTCTGAGCTCATGAGGCTTTGGGGGAATATCTAGATACAAACCAGAGCATTCTTCCCCTGGTCCCCCAAAGACATGCACATCCCTTTATGAAAAAAGTATTTAATCCATCTCTAAGACTTGCCAAAATCCTAACACTTTCAGCATTGCTGAAAAGGCAAGCCCAAGGTCTTATCTGAAATTTAAAGTGAACTCTTAGCTGTGAGCCCCTGTACAAATGAAAAGAAAATTTAACACTTCCAACCTACAATGGTACAAGATAAACATTTCTATTCCAAAAAGCACAAATAATGGGATAGAAAGAAATAGGACCAAAGCAAGTCCAAAATCCATCAGGGCAAATGCTAAATCCTATAATTTTATGTCCAGCATCCAGGGTAATCTATGGGAGGATGTGAACTCCAAGGGCTTGGATAGCTCTGCGCTTATGGCACTGTTGGTGGTTGTAGCTCCCATGATTTTTCTCTTGGAACTTCTCTGCTCAGTCCTTGCAGTTTTCCTCAAATGCTCCATATTCCTGGCTTCTCCAATCATCTTGCGTCTCCACAGCACCTTTAGCTTCACATTCACAGCTTTACTAACTGCCTTCTCAGGGGCATACTGCTCTGGGTAGAAGCCTTCCTGGCCCCACAACTCTTGCATTCTCCATTCACATAAAACCAGCACCATGTGGATTACCCCAATGCCTGACGCCAGGCTTCCTTCTCTCTTGGTTGTATGGTTAAAGTGCCTGGATTTCTGAGCACTATGAATCCAATCCCAAGGAAAAAATTCCTTATGCCATGGCTATTCTGGGACATAGTTATCTGAGACTCTTCTCAAAGCAATCTTTCATCTTTGCAATTTTGAGGCTGAAAATAACAGAGTCCTGCTGGTTCTTATATCTTCAGGCTATGTTTTCTATGGTCCTGTTTCTTCTTAGAAACCAAGTCTTTTGCTCCCTGCTTGAAGGCTGTAACTTTATGAAAGGTTCGTTTCTGGCCAAACTAAAATGTTCTAAATCATTCTTCTTGGCTCTTTGCTCTTGATTATCAACATAGATCTGGCTAAAAGCTCCCAGCAGTAGCCAAACCACCACCTTGAAATTAGAATGCTTTAAAATTCTTTCTGGCTGGGGATTTAGCTCAGCAGCATAAGCGCCTGCCTGGCAAGCACTAGGTCATGAGTTTGATCCTGGGAAAGAAAGCAAGCAAGCAAGCAAGCAAGCAAGCAAGAAAGAAAGAAAGAAAGAAAGAAAGAAAGAAAAGAAATTCCTTCTGATTCATTAGTCTATGACCCTTAATCTTACATGTTTTCCAAAATCTCTAAGCATGAGAAAAATGCAGAAAAACTTCCTACCAAGGCATAATACACATGATCTATAGCTGACCCATTTCTGTCAGCATTCTGGTCTTCTGAGCTCTAACCAGAATCTCCTAGCAAGCTTGGCTCACAGCATTCTAGGATTGCTTCTTCATCTAGCATCTCCAAACCTTTCCACTCTTTGCAAAAGCCAGTTCCCAAGACTTCTGAAGCACATGGTCAGGAAATTTCACAGCAGCAACCCCATTACTGGTACCAACACCTGTCTTATTTACTTTTTTTCATTGATGGAACAAAGTATCCAACAGCCATATATTAAAGAAAGAAAAGTTTACTTCAGCTCAGAATTTGTAGAGCTTTTAGTCCATAATCTGCTGGATCTAAGGCAGGGTGGCAAGGCAGAGGGTCATGGCAGAGGAAAAAAATCCATTGTAGGTTAGAAAGAAAACAGTGAGCCTTCCTCTCCCTTTTATCCCATATAGGTTTACAAGCATTTGGGGTGGTGCCATACCCAGGATGGTCCTTCCCATTATCCACATCCAGAACTATGCTAAACTAATTTAATGCTTGCACACCCTTAATTTTAGTATCACACACCCTAATCCAGCATCACATGCTTATGATCCAGCCACCTCCCAAAAGGCCCTCCTCTGAGCACATGAAGCTTTAGGGGGCACACTTAGATACAAGCCACAACAGCACCTAAGAGTGCAATTGCTAGCCAGATAACAACTCTGTTTAACATACTGACAACAGCTGTACCATTTTACAGTCCCAAAAATAATAAGTTGCAATTTCTCTACATCCTCTAAACAGTCTTTGTGACCACTTTTGTTTGTAAGGTCATTCTAGTGGAAATGAAACCCACCCTCTTTCTTGAACATTACAAGGAAGTCATGTTTTGACAAATAATAAAATGAATGACAGCTCTACTGACCAATCAGCTTGGCTGGGGAATAGGAGGGTAGAAGGAGCATTGAGTGTTCTATTACCCAGAACTTGACAATTTGAAATCTTTTTGCATGTTCTGGGACTACAGATAGGCAGTTGAAGGCCTGGGCTTGGTAAGCAGTGTGATGTGTCTAGTAAACATAAATGATCTTATTTAGTCTTCATAGCCACAATTACTAAAATTAATAACTGTTATCTCACCAGGCTTTGTCACTGAGGCCACCTTTACAGGACAGCTCAGATGACCCTGGCTTGTACTCCCACTTATTCTTTGCAGAACCTCAACCACAAGTATTGCTTCAGCTATTTCTTTCTCCTACCACTCTTTGTCCCCTCCAGAAGAATGACTTCCCTCCAGGAAGTGCCTGAACTGGGGCCAGATGCCAATGTCAGCCACATCTTGCTTCTTCCTGCTCTGGGCTCAGTTGCTCCTCTGCATTCCTTTTCCAGCACACAATTCAACAACTCTTGCTGAGGGCTCTACGGAGGACCATCTCTGGTTCATCAGCAATGCCCGTGTGTGGCAAAGTCCCAGCCTCCATCTGTCAGAACACCTCCATCTGTCAGGCCTCCACTGGTCTCTAATGCCTAAGGTTGCTCTGGACTCAAGACTGCTCCGGTTTGAATCTGCTTACCAGCCTTGATGGCTCAGCTTATCATATAGCCCCTGGTGCTCCTTTGATGAAATCTGATGACAATTCCTCTTTCCAGGAATAGTGGATGATAACAATTCCTCTTCCCTGATGATAACAATTCCTCTTCCCTGGAATAGTGGCGAGCAATAAATGATTGTAAAAAGATTGGAACCATGCTTGACCTTCAGCAAGTGCCCAGTTAATTTAAGAATCATTTACTAATGAACATAATCACTTCTGCAGTGGTGATAATATTGCCAACCCCAGAACTTGGTGTCTTTCCTACTTTTACAACACCAAGGGGTAGGTATCCTAACCCTACTTTGTAGATGAGTCATGACCTCCTAGCAGTGAATGGCAGCCTGAATTTGAACTTCAAATCTGTCTGAAGCTGAAGTCTAGGCTTATTCCACTCGTGGTGAAGAAAATACATCTTATGTGTGATGGTCCCTGACTTTTTTTTGTACTGGGCATTGAACCAAGGACCTTATGTATAGTAGGCAAGTGCTCCACCACTGAACTATGTCCCCAGTCCCTTTTATTTTCTTTTGAGACAGGGTCTCAATAAGCTGTTCAGGTTAGCCTTGAACTTGTGATCCTCACGCCTTCGCCTCCCAAGTAGCTTGGATTACAGGCATGCACCACCACAAAAACTGTCTGAATCTACCCGAAGTTGCTCTGTTTTCCGATGAGTACTTTCATTTGCCTAAGTAGATTATTTGGACTGTGAGGGTGTCAGTGGACAAATTGGCCAGAACACTCCAGAGTTATAGAGAAATTGTGTAGAGATGCCATGAAGGCCTCTGCAGAGAGACAGGGACTCTGGAGGACAGAGATTTCTGATGTGGAACCTTCCAACTATATGATGTAAACAAGAATTCTTTTCCTTTTCTCCCAATTAAACCTTCAGTCAAATCTACTTGCCTTGCCAAAACTCTTTGATTTGAATTGAATTTCTTTGGGGTTGTATTCATCTCCAGACACGACTGCTCTAACAAGTGGGTTTAAAACAACAGAAATGTATTCCTATCTGTTCTAGCATCTCAAAGTCTGAAATCAGTTTCCCAGGCTAAAATCAAGGTATCAGCAGTCTGCACTTTCATTTGGAGCTAGAAGCTAGAAGGGAGTTTTCCCCTTGTTTCTCCCAGGCTATAGTGCTGCAAACACTCCTGGTTTGACTCACTCCAGTACCTGCCTCCATATTCTCATCAGCTTTTCTGCCTGTGCCTCTGGAAACCTTTCTGTCTTAAAAGGAACCTTCTAGCTACACTTAGGACTCAGAGGGACCATGCAGGACCTGACATAACCACCCCTGCAAAGTTTTTGCCACGTAGAGTAAGATTGACTGGCTCCAGGAATTAGGAACTGATACCTTTCAGGCTGTTACTCAGCCTAGTAGGAGAGACATAATGCAGGACTGAGCCTGGTTTTAAGAGTTGAAGGCCAGGTTGTCTGGAGGGATCATATCATGCTTGGGTCACACCCAGGAACACACTATTGCTAGCACATGGCAGAGCTAAGATGACAACCCAGATCTCTTGACCTAAGTCTAGAGTTCTTTCCACAACAACACACTCTTTCACATCTAGTTTGACTGGGTCTTCTATGGCAGTGACCCTGATGGAGAACCAGGCTGGTTGTATGGATACTTTCTGAAAGGTTTTCACTCAGTGCCTTTGCTAGGATGTGAGAAGTGTCTTAGCCCATTTTGTGTTGCTATAACAGGATGCCTGATACTAGGTAAGGTATAAAGAGGTTTATTTGGCTTATGATTCCAGTGTCTAAAAAGCCCAAACAGTGTAGCACCAAGATCTGTCAAGGGCCACCTGGCTGTTACAACATGGTGTTCACATCACATGACAGAAGCATGTGTTAGAGAGAGAGAGAGAGAGAGAGAGAATCCCATGGCAAGAGAGAAGAAAGAGATTGAACTGAAAAGCAGAATATTCTGTCATACTTATCCATAGAAATGGGTTAAGTTTCCAGGGACTGCATTGGTTTCACAGCCAGTCCAGTCTCAAGAGACCACTTCCATGATATGGACATGAATTCCCTCTGATCATGGTGCCTCCATGACCTAATCACCTCCCACCAGGTCCATCTGGTTCCACTGCCATGTTAAGGAGTTAACCCTCAACATGAGTTTTGATGAGGACAAAATACTCCCAAGGCATGAAAAGGGGTAAGAAGAGACATAAAACAGACACCAAAACTTGACATAGAGGCCTGTTTGACCCACAACGGATATTTCACCCCTTCCTCAGCCTCCCCATCTGCCTATCAGACCCAGATTCTTCTGGAAATCAGGTCAGTATTAAAATCATTCCAGAGAAGATCCCATTTCAGCTATCTGCCACACTCAGAGTGAAAACACAAACCCACAATGTGATGGGAGATGGCAATAAAGACATTGGTACCTCAGCTCGTGAACTTAATTCATTCCATGATTCTGGAAAAGATGGCCACGTTCCTGTTCATGCAGGAAAGATGGCCACGGTCATGTTCATCACCCAATGCAAAGTTTGCAAACAAAAACAAAATTTTGCCAAGCACTTCTGTTTGCAAGCCAAGTTATTCACAAACAAAAGTGTTTGTGAACCAAGGTATCACTGTAGAGAGGAATGCAGTAGACTTAAAGGGAAGTTGTATGGAGCCTTCTGTGGGAGCTTTAAACTTTGGGGGAGCAAATCTGTTGGTTTTCATATTCTAGTAATGTAAGAGTGGTCAGAAAGTCAGACAACATTAGTCATGTGACCTTGGCAATTTGCTTCATTTCTGAGCCTTAGTTTGTTCGTCCATAACATGGGAAGAATAATGTCTATCTGGCTGACCCATAATGAGGATGAAATTAATGTAAAGATGAAGTCAGTATGTAAAAACACCTCATCCAGAGAAATGAGCTGCACTGTCCCCTCCTTACTGTATAAAACCTGCTCTGCCAGAGGAAGAGTTACAAGCTCAAGATTAAGGTCCTACTGGGAAGTAGACTCCTGGGCAGAGACGGAAAGCTACGCAGTGACCAGCTCTGTCATCCTGAATTTTGTGCTCTAACATTCCCTGTCACCCTTCTCCAGCAGGGAGATGTCTGCCTCCCACTGTGAGATACCAGGATAATGGGGCCTCCCGGTGCTCCCCATCATGTCATGTTCTGGGTGGTCAAAAGCTGTTCAGTGTGGTGTGCGTTGTCCACTGTGTCTCCTGCTGAATCGTATACAGCAGACTAGAAAAGAGAAAGCTGACATCCCTGCGACAGCTTATCAGACATAACGAGAAAGCACCTCCTCTCTTCCTTCCAGGCATGTCGGACAGGAGCAGTGACAGCCATGAGGCTATTTATTTACTGATAATAATTATATAATTGCTCACAGCTATTGAGCCGTCTGTGTCAGGCACGGTGCTAAGCACTTGACTGGACGCATTATCTCAAGCAGTCTTTCCATAAGGCTTGCAAAAGCAGGAGTTAGCATTTCCGGATGAGCACACTGGTGCACGGAGAAGCTGGGCTTGAATCCGACACCAGCCAAATACCCAAGAGCTTAACCATTTAGTTGAACCTTTGGACAAATTCATTTCTGTATGACTTGATAGATTTTGGGTGTTGTAAAAAATTTTTAAACTACTAGTTTGCCACTGATTTAAGTGAGAAAATTGTGACAATGAAAGAAAGAGCTTTAAAAAGAAAATGGGCATAATCTTAGAATGGAGAATGCCTGAACTCTTTCGGGACTGGCTTCTAACTCAGCTGCTATGCTTCCTAGCAGCCCACTGCAAAGAAGAAAAGATCTGTTAAACAAATCTTGAAAGCAGCAGTTCTCAGAATATGATCCCCAGACCAACAGCACCACCTGAAAACTTGTTAGATTCTCCACCCTCACCCCAGAATCCAGGGCTAAGGCTCGGGTGTCTGTGTTTTAACAAGCCCTGCAGGAGATGGTGATAGTGATGTATTTGCAAGAATGAGAAAGAACCAACTTAGAATAAAAACACACCAACTCCTAATTTTGATATCCAAGAGAAAGTTCTTCATGGTACAAGAAGATATTATTTGGACCAAATCCCTATCATATATGCCATCGTGCACTGTTGCTTAAATTTTCCTTCAACATAGATCTATGGAATGTAGTCAAGGTACAATTTAATGAAAGCCACTGCATTGTCCTCCAGACACGCAGAATTTCTGAGTAGCAACGAGCCTGGAGAACACCCTAGGAGAGCCCTTAGGACCCAGGACTCAGGAATTGGGCTGAACCAAGTTTGAATCTATTCCTTCCCTTAGCTAAGTGACCTTGGCCAAGTCTTTTCATTCTTTCCCTCTGCTTCAGTCTCTTCATGCACAAAATAAAAGCAATTGTTCACAGTATTGCATAGAGTTGTAAAAATTAAATGAGATAATGGATAATGTGTTTAGTATGGCCATTCATATTCTAATGAGTCCCTAATAAATGGCTCCATGATAATAAACTGGTAATGTGTTTCCTAAACATGATCCTCCAACCTACCAGCCTATGTCCCTGTTTACTGCCTCCATCAACTAGAGGGTTACACTGGAGAGGCATATTTCAAATTTATTGAGCATCTAATATGTGTCCCTTCACATGTACTGTATCATGGGCTTGGCATTATAGCTATTATTACTCATTTTCTGCAGCAGGAAACCAAGGTTCCCCAAGATGAGCTGACTTGTCTAGCACAGGAAATAAATGCCAACACTGGATTTAACTCCAGGTCTGCTGGCTTGACAGTTGTACTCAAATTTATCAACCATTGCTCAGGGGTCTTTGAAATACTCAGATTGCAACACTGGTCATCTTTGATTTTTGCCAGATATGGTTCTCAGCCCAGCTGGGCAAGGGTAAGTTTGGAAAGGGAAAGATAAGAGCCAGGGAAGGAAGGGCCAGTTTTCAGAATCAGAAATGGGTCACAACCTCATCTCAATTTTGCATGTTCAGGCAATAAGTGAGTTTGGACTGGCCTTGTACTGAGAACTCAGTGGTGCCCATTCAGGGCTTCTAACTCACTTTTGGTGCTCATTTCTCTGCCCTGGGCCTCACAACATCTTTGAAAAGTGAAGACAATTCCCATGGAAATCGCTGTACTACGCAGTATGGCAGTAGTCCAAGGCCCACGGTGGAAAGCATGGGGCTACTTGATCAGAGTAGGAAAAGTCAGGAGATGCAGATCATAAAAATAGTCCTTGCAGGGAAGTATATGAACTCTGTCAAGGTCAAAGGCATAAGAGCCTTTGTTCAACCTCCTTTCGCCCCTCCCTTCTATGAGCCTGGGACCCACCTCCCAAACCTGTTCTTCAGTCACATGTTACCCTCTTCCTGACCTCAGTTTTCAGAGGACAGAGCTACAACTTTGGAGTCAGGCGCTGCTTCCCAATTCCCCGGGGAGGCAATGAAGAATGACAGTTGAACGACACATTCTCCCACCTCTCCCTGGCAGAGCTGTGGGGAGGGAGGAACTATTCATTCATTCATTTAACCTTTCCTTGTGGAAGGCTTGCCAGGGCCTGTCCTAGCTACTGGATATGCTGCAATGAACAAAGCAGCACAAAACCTCTTCCCTGTGGAGTTCACACTCCAGCGAATCAAGCCCCTGATTGATCCATAAGCGTTTGCTGAGCGTCCACCCATGTCAGTTTGGACAGGCGCTAGAGACAAAGATGTCCATCCCAGAATCTTTGTTCTCAACAAGCTCACGTTACACAGGGAAACCAGTCAGACAGACACTGGCTTTTCAAACAGGTAGGGAGAGAGGCACAAAGTGTGCACAGGATTCCAGGAAACACCTGGTGCACAAAGTAGACCCTGTGCTTGGTCACCCTCCTCTCCTTTCCTTTCTTGAATTTCCCATCCAGCCACATGCCTAGCTCACAAGTGGCTCAGACCAGCCAGACTCACAGAGTCCCCAGCAAGCTCTCACAGGCCCCTGCTGGCACCGCGCGGGGAAATTAAGAGCAATTAGCCTAGCTAAGGCCTCACAAGGAACCGGCACTTGTTTTCCCAGCCAGCTCCCATTCTGAGTCTAATAGGTGCACTAGAGAGGAGGATACAGGTCCCAGGGTTGATTCACACGTCCCAGGAACCTCAGTAACTGTGAATAAGTGACAGCAAATGAGTCTTCCTTCCATGGAGCTGAAGATGTGCAGTTTCCTGGGGTGAGCCAGAGGTCAGCGCTCGGACAGCCCTCCCCAGAGATTGGTCCCATTTTCCTGAGTCTGAGAAGATGGAGTAAATTGGTTTAATGGAGTGGAGTCTCGTTGTCATGGTGGCAGGAAGAGAGCAGACTGATCGCCCTGCCCCAGCCTAACAACGTTAGGTTTGGCTTTTAGCGAATGCGGCCAGCCTAATTCAAGGAACTTGATTTGACCCATGCTGTGTCTCTGTCAGATAATGGCACGTTCTGCCCTGCCTGCCCCTCACATCTTGATTTGTCTTCCCAGCCCTTGGGCGGGCTGGAAACTCATGGTTGATTTTTTTTCCCCGACCCCAGGGTCCGGTCTGTCTGTAGGTCTCCCCCTGTCCCTCCTCCTGCATGTCTTCCCATCCTTCTCTGGATTGTCACAGTACGTTCCTCTGTGTCCTTGTGTCCTCAGTCTGAATTCTACTCCCCTCCGCTCTTTCAGCTATTGGAAGATAGAATATATATATCTATATATATAATTGTCCTAGAACTCACCCCAGCCAGGCTTTTCTCCTGCTAAGCACCTCCCCCAGAACCGCACTGATTTCTCGTGTTGCTCTGACTATAGTGTCTGATCCCTTTGTATTCAGCGCCCTTCCACTATGTCTCCATGGAAAAATGGTTGCTTTTCCCTGAAAGCCTAGCTCAGGTCTCAACTTTGTGGAGCCTTCGTTCTCCCCTTGCTCCCCATTCTACTTTCCTTTAAGTTAGCATCTATCACTATCACTACCTCCATCTCCCTAAACACCCAACTATGGGATAAAGCCCAGCTAGTTCATTTTCACATCTCTCTGACAGCCATGGTAATATAGCTAATAATTAGAAAAATGTTAACTGAGCGCTTATTTTATGCCTATGGTGGTTTGAGGAATTTCTGTGCACAGCTTTACTCAATTTAGCAACACTCCATTAAATAGGTACTGTGATCCCATGCTTGAAAAATCAGGCAACTAAAGACGAAAACTAAAGAAGATGCTCAAAGCTGTATAGCTAGTAATGACACAGCCAATATCTGAACCCCAAGGAGATGGGATAGGGAGAAATGGATGGAGAGGTCAGAGGAAAGGGGGAAAGAAGAGAAAGGAAGAAAAGGAGAAAGAAGAAACTGGAAATGAACCTCAACTTCTTGATCATCGAGATTGGGGATTGCTTATTCCTGCACTGAACAGTAGCCTCCCCTATGCATAGAACAACTAACAGAACTTGTAAAGTAGTAGGAGACATTACAAAGGGCTCACGCTAGATTAGGAAGGACCTCAGAGGACTTGTATAAAAACAACCTGAGGCCCAGGCATGGCTATTACTACGCCAAGTCAGTTCTTCATGGGGGCCACCTGCATTCCATGTGGCTGGCTCTTTGTGGCCCAGGAAAGGAAATAAGCAAGAATGCAGCAGTGGCTTCCAGCCTGAACGAGTCCGCTCTATGAGCAATCTCCCAGCTCCGCTGCCCGCTCTGCAGGTGATGAAATGAAATATCCAGTAAATCCCTGGAAACAGAGTGGCTGAGGATGTGTCCCTAGGGAGGGCATGGTTCACCTGGCTGTGTCGCCAAGCGAATAGGGGCAGCTGGCTGGAAAAGGCCATCAGTCCTGGGAATTGCCCTCATCTGTTTTCCAAAACTGCCCCAGCCAAGCACAAAGCCTGAGCCCCCCAAGTGGGGGCAGGGACAGGGACAAGAGGACTCCGCTGGGCAGGCCAGGAGAAAAGGAAGGGAGAGGAGCTGGTACGCCCATGTGGCAGGCAGTGGAGCCTTCTCAAAGCCTCCAGTCCTGACTTCACTTCTGCACGGACAAACCCTGGAGGCTGTCCAGCTGCACACCAATTTGAAGCCTCCTTCCCTGATTGCCTTTCAACATTTTCCCCCTTATGTGATTAACACCCCCCAGGAAATTTTAAGACTCGAAATATATTCCATACTTATTTATATACCCCATGTCTGTGCTTCAAACAGAAAAGGGGTGCTTCACACACAGCAGAACCAAGTTTCGTTCCCGTGGAAATCTTTCCTCCGTGCTGCTAATGCATGGTGAACGCTAAACCTCCAGGTATCCAATTTCTACCACCAACTCCAGCAAGTTTCAAGGGAGCGGAAACAAATGCCTTTGTGACATCTCTTCCAGGAAGCCTTCCATCCGCCTTCAATTGGAAGTGAGCTTTCTATCAATCTTGCATAGGCTGCTTGCCTGTTCACATCACTTCTGCACATATTTGGTTCTCCCAGGAGTTTGCAAGCCCCTCAAGGGCAGGGCCTGTGTTTCTATTCATCACACCCCCCCGCCCCGCCATGCATGCTCCACATAGGAGTTTCAGAGATGCTTGGAGCAGAAGGAACAGGAAGGCAGCTCGCCCAGCCTGAGCCGGCAGCTGTGGCGGATCATCCTGGCAAAGCATATGCAGCCTCAGCAGCTCCAAGACACCAAACAACCGCATTAAAGCTGCAGCTTCTTCACAGAAACACATGGCGCGCTGGCTGACAAGCCTGTAATAATGTTTTAATGGCCTGAGTTCAATTCCCAATAAATTACTTAAGTTTCTGCAATCATGGAGCTGGCATTTTCATTAATAGTCCTGATTAATTGCCTGTCCTAGAAAAAACCCATCGCTATCACAACCGAGATCCTGCTAGTTCCTTGCAGGGAGAATCATGGGGCCTGGAGTTTTCCCTGAACAGCAGGGGGAGATGCCTCTGTCACCTGATGTGACACGGGAGCACAGGCTCTGAGCACAGCTGCTGTCCTTGAGTCCAGAGTCCACCACATACGCACTGGGACCTTGAGCTGCTTCACCTGCCTCAGTTTATCCATTAAGCTGGGCATGGCAGTCCTTCTACCATAAAGTTGTTGTGACACTGAGGTGGCACAAGTCAAGTCCTTCACACGGCATCTGGCACATGGTAAGTGATCAGTGAATCCGGGCTGGTGTTGGGCTTCTTGCTGCTTTATTTTTCTTCTGCAAAGAGTTGAGAGCTGCATCAGCCTTAGAAAGGCAAGAGTAAGATGTTCGGGAACGGGGCTACTTTAATAGAGGTGGGAGCTTTGAAATACAATGTATACTAAACAGGGGTTTGTTAAGGAAATCTGCAAATCTGGAGTCACAGGCTGGCTCCACCACTGATAGACTATGGTGTCCCAAACAGGTGGCTTGCTTTTCTGAGCCTTGCCCCTAAAAGTAAGGCTCATATTTTGGATTCTGTAGGGTAAATTTTTGATTTTGTTAACACATTTATGCATGTGGAAGTATCAGGTTCTTTTCACTATTTTTCATTTATTTATCCCATCAGCAACTTTTGGGGGGTACCTACTGTGGGCCAGATGCAGAGCTGGGGATTGGGATTCAGCAGGGTAAAAAGCAAAGCAGGTCCAGGCCCCTTGGAGCTGCAGGGTGCAGTAGTTAAAATGGGGCACTGAGGCACAGGTGATGGGTCATGGGATGTGGGCAGGGGCAGGTGCAGAGACCGCTGGGGCTGCTGTCCAGAAAAAGGTTAGAGATGTCTCTTGACACCTGAGGAGAGGTTGTAATAAAGGGGCCAAGTGACCACTCAAGGAAGAGAATTGGCAGGGAAGAGGCAGCAAAGACAAACCTTTCAAGCTGGAGCATGCATCCACCACTGGCCTTTTTTAGATTTTCCCTCTTTAGTTATTTTAAATAATTTTGAATAACTCAAGACAGGACAGCCCTTTCCGAGGCCAGGTTACAGAGGGAAAGCCCGTATGTTCAGGTCTCTACACTCACCTCGAAGGCTAGTGCTCCCTTCATCAGAACCCTCCTCCCTAGACGCCCAGCCTGGCTTCATCACTCTCTGCATCACTGTGCCATCATTCTTTCTCTTTATTGCCCTGTTCTCTGGCCTCTGGGACCTCACCCAGCCTCTTCTACCAGCTTAGAACATGCTTCTATACACCTGTCCTCAGTCTGACTTCTGACTTATCACTCATGGCACTGCCTGAGTACAACGTCCTCTGGGGAATGAGCCTTTCCTGGTGTTTCCTGGCACAACCAGCATCCTCTGCACCCCCATCTGTGCCCTTTGCTCTTCTCCATCACTGCAGAGATTACTCTGAGCTGTAAGTGTGATTCTCACACATCATAGCCTCTAACCAGATACCTTTTCTTGGCAGGGTTCAATCTAATTTGTCTTTGTTTCTCTAGGACCTAGCATCTGGCACCCAGTGAGTCTAGGATAAATATTTGCTCTGGGCTGGAAATTATGGCCATCAATATAAGAATAGAGCGTGATCACAGCGCAGGTTATGGGTCTGTGGGGGAGGTAGATGACTTGAGAGATACTGCGCCTTCGCTTTTCAGTGTCAGCACTCGGCCTGAGCCATCGTGGACACCATGGGTGCAGAGGAGGAGAAAGGGATCCCAAGCAGAGAACGCTGCAGAAGCAAAGGCCAGGAGGTCAGAGTGCACGAGTCCTTGCTGAGCTGCAGGTGAAGATGAGGGGAACCTGGCGAGTTCAGAGTTCCACCCCTCTGGGCCTGGCACACACTATGGCCCTCCAACTCCTGTGTACCCCATGGTGCACCACTACCCACCTCAGGGCTTCACCTTCCAGAACCTTCCAGAACAAGACATCCTTACTTAGGATAGTGAACCCTGGTGGGCAGTGTTCCTATGACCTTTTTGACCTGGTTGTGCTCATGACCTAATCTATGCCAGGTCCCCTGCAGAGGGGATTCAGGGTCCACTTCTGCTCTTGAAGAGTCTTGTTGCTCCTTAGCACATCAAGACGCCAAAATGTCCTCTATGTAAAGCTCTGAAATTGACTTGTGTAGCCCTGTTCCCTATGCTGCATGGATGAGGAGCCCTGTTTATGGCCGGCCAGTGACCCGCAGTCAAGCTCCAGGAGTGCAGAGCTCACCCATTTTCTGCGCAAGAGACGCAGAGTAAAGACAAGTGATTCCATATATTTGTGGTGCAGTCACATGTCCTTGGAAATGAGTGGGAGCGAATAAGATGGAGGAGTGGATTACCCCCAAGATGTAATGTCGTTCTCTTACAGGGAATGTTCTGTTTGCCCAGCGAGTGGGCTTTCAGCATATGAAGTATGGTTTCTTCTCCACCATGTCCCCAGGGGAGACAGTGAAGGGAAAGTGAATAAAACTCTTTGACCAACCGCTGGAGATGGGAGCATTTCTGCTGGTTTCATTTACATAAGTGTCCTTGGCAATTTGTCTCATTACAAATGATGTAAACATCCGGCATAATCACAGACAAAATGGGACTGTTTAAATGCTCTCTGATTAAAAACCCTAGTTGGCTGCAATGACTTACACACAGGCTAACAGTTTCTGGGTGGGGGTCCCCAAGTCCTGGAGCTCAGGAGGGTCTGGTTCTAGACAGTGTCCCCTGTAACTTTCTAGCTCTCCACAGGGAGCCTCACAAGAATGGCTGTCTCCTTTATGGGAAAGTAAAAAGGGACTGGAGGGAGGGAGTGAGGGAGAGAGAGAGAGAGAAAGAAAAGAGAGCAGGGAGAAAAGAGAGAGGGAAGGGTAGAGAGAGGGCACAGGGAGGAAAGGTGACATTTTACTCTTGCCGTATCTGTGGTATACCTGACAGTGTTGCTGAACCAGCTGGGAACTGAAGTTCTAATTCTAGTAGTCACTCACTTAATTTGTGTGATCTTAGACCAGCCATGTCATTGTACTAAGCCTCAGTTTCCTCATCCGTAAAAATGAGGATGATTATGTCACACCTAGCCTGCCTCATGGTGTTACTGAGACATCTCATCACCAGAGCCTGCTAGGGGCAGACACACAGTAGGCGCTCAGTAAATGATTCTACGGTCAGTAACACACTAATCTGAAGCTATTTTGGCAGTGAGGGGACCATTTAATGCCTAACTTTTCTGTCATCCTTGAGGCACAGATGAAACGCTACCTCTCCTCCAAACCTTGAGTGCCCCAGCCACAAGTGGCACAGCTGGGCCCTGGTAGCTGATGGATCCAGATCCACAGCCTGGCTCTGCTGACCCGGTTGCATGACTGGGCAAGTAGTCTGACTCTCTGAGCCTCAACTTGCCCTCTGTACCCCAAGAGAGTTGGTCCTGCCCCCCCCATAAGGCAGTCATAAGGTAGAAAGAGCTAAGGAACAATAAGGTTTGCTGGCAGCCTACAGTAGGGAGGCTCATGAGATCTACTGGACTCAAGTGAGTTTCTGAAGGGCCCCAAAGAGCTCAAAATAGACCCAGGGAAAAGGTGAGCTGACCAAGGTGATGTGCACCTGAGGACCTGGCTGAACATTCCAGCAGCGCCCAGCAGCTCCAGGGACAGAAGTGCGAGGTGCCTGTGCTGCTGTGGCCCACAGACCAGGGCCATTTCAAAGCAGCCAAGAGAATGCACACCCTCTGGCTCTTGCTTCCTTCACCCATAATTAGTGGGTCTGTGATCTTAAACCTCTTGCCTCTCCATGCCTTTGAACAAAGGAGGAGAACGCTGAGCCACGGTGCAAGGGGAAATGGAAGACATCTGCAGCTTTCTGGCACTGAGAGCAGTGTACTCTTTCTACCTTGTGGTTGGAACTCTTCCATCACCTATGTCAGTGTCCCTTCACTGTGGTCCTTCACCTCGGAAAAGGGCAGTAGGGACATGACAAGGAACAGAGAAAGGGGGAGCAATGGAGCCAGAAATGTGCCAGCGGAGGAGCAAAGCAAGGGCCTGGGTTGGCACCCAGAGTGCTCCACTTATTACCATCATGATGTTATGGGTTACTGACCTCTGCATCGCAGTTCATTCATCTCTAAAGTGGAAACAGCATCAACCATTTTCTTCCTCTAGAGAGCATGGCAGTGGATAATGAAGAGTCTTCTGATGTCCACATTGCCCTCTCCCTGTCCTTCAACATGTGAGATGCAATTGTGGTACCCACAGCCCCAGGAGCTCTGGGGAGGCTGACCTGGAAGTCCAGTCCATGAGTTCCCTTGGCCTTAATCATTAGTGCAGTAAAGGCCTCAGCTGACTCGGTGGGATCTAGGGCCGGAAATATGGTTTGTTGGTTGGGAAAATGAAGATCTTTCTCTCCCTCTGAGAGAAGTTTGCAGCACAGAGACCCTGGACAACTACCACTATTTTGTTGACCCATACTCCACCTTGAAGGACCAAGTCATGAAAACAGATTAACTTGGAGAGGGACAAAGCACCACAGAAAACTGTGCCAAAGTCCTGATCAAACTGTGCCTGGAGACGTCTTAGTTCACAAGCTAATACATTTTCTCTATTTTTACAGCCAGATCAAATTGAAATTTTAGAGAAATAAAACAAGGAATCCTAACACTAAAGTCTTAAGAATTCATCCCTCTTGGGCTCACTCCCAGTCCACTGGGAGTTTGTCATAATTTTCACAACCAATTTAGATATGCAAATTCACTTACATTAATTGGCCTTGCAAAAAGGATGGTTTACATAATGCAAAACTGGAGGTGTAGGATCCTCCCTGTGGAGCCTCTCCATGCAGGTATAGAAACTTCTTGGATCCAGACACTGGTTCCAGGACCCTTCTACTTCCCTTTGTGCCACCCACATACCAACAAATTGCTGTAGGACAGAAGGGCCCATTCACTAGTCATGCCGGGAGACAGTGGCAACAAAACTGTAAGGAAGAATAATAGGACTTCCCCAAATACTAACTCCAGAGCCAAAGGAGACTCAGAATCCTGGCTGTACTTCTTCCAAGTTCCCAGAGTCACATCACCATTCTGAGCCTCAATTTTCTCATCTGAAAAATGGGAATAATAATGGTGCCCTATTTGGGCTGCTATAAGGAATTCAGGATATAAGGTACATGGAGTTCCTGGTTGAGGACCTGCAGGATCATAGGCATCTAATCCATGGTAACTGACGGTTAGATGTTTAGCATTACGGTTGTCCTTATTTTCTAGGGATGATGTGGATCTAAGATTATAGGAGGTGCAGGATTTCTTGATGGAACAGATGCCGCTAGATAGCAAGAGATGGCGTTATCACTTGTCATCCCAGAGGATGATTTAGGGGAGGTCTGTGGCAGGTGGCCAGCCACCCACGCCAGCAGCCATGGGGTTCGGCACTCTGGTCAGCGACACGATCTGTGTTTCTTTTTGAGATCAGTGTTTTTTTTTTTTTTAATCGGTTCTCAGAGCTACACTGGACCCCGAATTGATGATAGGAGAAATAGAAAAAGATGAATAAGGCCAAAACTCTTGTCCTCAAGCTGCTCATAAGCAAGTCAATAGTTTTGGAATCAGAATCTTGAATTCCAACCCCAGGTCTCTTGCTAAGAATCCATGTGACTTGCCTCAAGCCACTGAATCTGCCTGAGGCTCAGTTTTGTTTTCTGAAAAGAACATGGGAATGATGATGTTTCCCTTCCAGTTTGTTGGGACATGGTGGGAAGTAGAAGATGTAGGTGTTTTGCGTGGTCTCTGGCAAAAACCACCATAAATTTTCAATGGAGACTCCCTCTGCAGTGTGTTAAGTAACATCCCTCCAAAATTCATTCCCACTCCAACCTAATAGTGTGACCCTATCTGGGAATAGGGTTTGGGAAAATTTAATTAGTTAAAGATCTTGAGATGCTGGATTAGAATGAGCCTTAAATTTAGTCACTGGTGTCTCCATAGAAAGAGGACAAAGAGAGATGCAGAGGAGAAGGCTGTGTGTAACAGAGGCTAGCATTAGAGTGCTGCCACCACAAGCCAAGGCCTGTGTGAGGCACCAGAGCTAGAAGAGGTGAGGAAGGCTCAGCCCTGGCTCCTTCAGGATCACAGACCTCTGACAGCTTGAGTTCAGGTTCCTGGCCTCCAGCCCTCAGGGAGGGTTGAGGGAAGAAGCATGTTGGTTTCCCAGAGCAGCAGAAACAAAAAGCACTATTTAGCCTACAAAAGGTTCTGGGTTCAATTCCTAGCACCACCACCACACACACACACACAAGTACATAAGAATTCACCCTTCCCCTTAGACAGAATAGATGCAGAAACCACTCCACACAGCTCTGGGTAAAGAATGACAAATTCAGAGAGAGCAGGAGGAGGGAACTGGGCCCAGAAATGGTCTCAGCAAGGCTTCCCAAATGGAGGTGACATCGCCACCTTCTGATGGTAGCTGAAAGGCTACTTGGGCTCTGTATGAGTCTTATTCCAGCCTCAGAACTCGGGTTGGGGGCTCAGAGCCAGGTTCAGCAGAACCCACAACTGAGGCCAGGCCCAGCCTTCACAGCCACCCCAGCCCTTGAGGAACCACTCCCGAGGCTCTGTGCCTCCTGCCCCTATGGACTGAGCCACCTGTCCCTGAGGCCACCTCTCAGCCCCAAGCCCTGGTTTTCTGGAATGCTTTACCCAATCAAACTCAGTCGCCAAACACTAAGTAATAGATTTGAACAATGGACTGAAATAGGTCATACTCATTTAACATACAAGTCCTGACATTGTCATTCTTTTAATCTCTCATTATATTTATTGAGCATCTACTAAATACCAACCATTTGTAGCCATTCTAATTGCTGGGGTCACAGTCCCTAATCTTATGCTGAGGAGAATGAAAATGAATTAAATGAATGGGCCAGAAATAATCAGTTATTGATTGGGCTAAACACCATGTTGGGTACAGACAACAAACAACTTCATTTTCTCCAAATTCTATCTTCAGTCTTCTGTGCTTCGTACTTCTCCCTATTTTATGACCATCTTAAACATCTCCTGCTTTGAGCTCATTGCTGGAGTGGTTTCAGGTTTCAAATGTTGGAAAGTCCTGTCCAATTAAAACTTTTTCACGTGCATTTAAAATGTATGTCATTGGGTCAGATCTGTCTTTGTGACTCAGATCTTGAGGGAAGGGGAGGCAGGGAGATTTGTCCTTTACTTACCATTTTCCTTTACTTCCTAACCTTCCTGCTTCTGGCCCAGGACAAGGGCACGACAATCTACAGAGGAGAGACCAAGGTCTTTGGACTTGGCTAGTGCTGTTAGCAACTTTCTTTTGGCCACGTGGGCTGACTATAATGTTCTCCCGTGTGCACATGCGTGGCTGTCTTTGTGACTCTCCTCAAGAACAATACCGATTCCCACAACCTCAAGGAAAATAGATTTATATTGGCCCACGGTCAGCCAGCTTCAAAGAAGCAGCAGCAGGACAGAGGGGCACGGCAGAGGAGGGCTGCTCGCATCATGGTATCCGAGAAGCCAGGAAGGGAGACATATCCTTCCAGGTCACACCCACAGTGACCTGCTATTTCCCCTCTTCCTACCAGACACCACATCCTAACAGCAAGTCAACAATAGCACCCCATAATCTAGTCACCCTCAAATGCATGAGGCTTTGGGGCCATCTTGTGTCTAAACCATAATGATAGCCCCATGCTGCTCCTTGCTGGGCACATGGTGGAGGGCTGTCTCCCAGGCAGACACAGACAGATGCCCTTGGTGGCCGAGCTTTCGAAAGCATCCCTGGGTCCCCAAGCCTCCCACACTCTCAGCTTCTTTGTGCTTGGGCTCTCTCGTCCCATCCCATCAGCAGCTCAGTATCACCTCTCACCCAGCCCACTCCACTTCTTCAGTGCCCACCTGGCTGCAGGAAGCGTGCAAAGCCTTGCACTATCAAGTACAGGAGTGTCCCTGCCAGTGATCACAATGGCTCCTATGAGACCCAGAGAAAATCTTCTAGGATTACTTATTTCAGAAAAAAAAAAAGAAAGAAAGAAAAAAGAAAAGAAAAGATATTCAGTAAGTATGCACAGAAAACAAAAAGCATGAAAAGCAACGTGAGGCATGTTCCATGCCCAGGACTTAGCTATAAAGCCATGATTTAATGGTGTCACCCCAGGCCTGAATTTTGTGTCCTGTTAAAACATCCATCAATACATGAACATTTACACCCACACACGGCTCTCGCGCACACGATTCTGATAATGAGTTTCTCTCAAAGAGGAGCTCAAGGTTAACCTCCAGGACTCATGTTTGGAGTTCCTGAGCCAGCACGGCAGTCCAGGTCCTCTGTCCCCACAAAGTGAGCTCTGGCCACACACTAGGGGGGCTCCTTTCCTCTGTGCAGGTCTGCAGTTCATGTGCCAAGGTCACCTCTGGACTACAGACCCACTGTGCTTTGGACAGGCCCCCTCGTCCCAGCTCTGCCAAGCACCTCCACCCATCACCCTGCAAGCCCACTAGGGAAGGCAGAGCCATTAACCCCCACCCCTACCTCATACAGCTGTAGATTTGCTCTTCAGAAAGCATCTGTTCCCCCATCACCCCGACACAGGCATCGATCTCATGGAGCCTGCTGCCCAGACTCCCTTCCCCAGGAGACAGGTCTGACCCAGCACAGGATGGGGGGCTATGAGATGCACGGGCCAGTCAGGGCCTGGGGCTTCTGGCCAGAGGATTCGCAGTATCCCTACAAGCAGCAGTGGATTTTGTGGCAGGGGCTGAACCCCACCCCCTGAAGCCCACCCCAGGGTGAGGCCAGAATCTGTTCCTCCTGGCAGGGCTAGAGCTGCCTGGGGAGGAGTAGGGGGCCAGGCCAGGGGATAGCTGGGCACCTCTGCAAGGAGCAGGATGCATCCTGAGTGATGACCGGGTTAAGGCCTCTGACCACATTAGCAAGCTAGATGCCAGCTCTGGGGTTACAAAAACTATCTATGCATGGTCCCTCCCCACCAAGAAACTCACAGCCATGTCAGAAAAGGGCTATGGGTAAACCCAGGTTTGTGGTCAGGCTCAGTAAACATTTCTTCATGAAGGCATGGAGGGATGGATGAGACAGACAGGCCAGTGTGCTGAATGCTGACTTCACTGGGATACATTTCTCTCTCCATTATGTGCCAGTGAATAAGAGTGATGAGCTAAGTGTTACGGCCCCAGCTACCTCCACCCAAGGAGGGCCAGAGGACCAGGGAAGACTTCTAAACAAGGGTACATTTGGATTGGGTCTTACAGGGAAGCAGGAACTCACCTAGCACACAGAGGGGATGAGATCCCAGAAAGGGGCAGCAGGTGCAAAGCAGAGAAGCCAGAAAGAGATGGACCTGGGGTTCTGGAGTGCGGCTATAGGACTGGGATGAGTCCCCCCAAGTGGGACTTGGGGGAGAGCAGATGAGAGGAACCTGACTACCTAATTCAGATGCAAAAGAGAAAGCTCCAGGCAGAGGAGCCTGGCATCACATGGGTGAGGGATGGTGAGCCAGGGCTGGGGACTCCTGGGAGACAGCTGTGTGCATGGAGCACTCACGGCCTGGGGATCCAGAGGGACCTGCCCTGTGAGGAGAGACAAAAACTAGGTTGCAAAACTCCATCTTGATGGAGCTCCCAATTCCCTCACCATATTTTGCTAGTCCAGGAACTGAGGCACAGAGCAGGCCATGCGGATGGGCACTGTGTCCCCAACAGGAGCGTCTCCAGGGCTCCCGCCTGCCCCTCCACGCCCGAGCAGAAGCAGCTGACCACGGTGGCACGTGGACAGAACATGGGTTAGGAATAAAAGTACAAGGCCCCAGGACAGGTTGTCAGTGAGTTGCTGTGTGACCTCAGGTGGTGACTTCCATCTCTGAGCTTTCGGCCCTCCTATCACTCAGCTCAGTGAGACAGCACCCGGGAACTTGCCTTGCACAGGACCAGGACGACAGCCCAGGCTGTGGAAGGCCTTTGCCCCAGCCACTAGCACACAGCACAGGGCGTCTCCTCGTGTGAGCTGTGACATGTGTGCGGTGGTGAGGAAAGCAAAGGAATCTGGGAGCTCCAGCACCCTGCATGGTATGTGACAGGCGCTCAGGAAACACTGAGGGTGTTGCTTTTGTCCATGCACAGGGCCCCTGGGAGCGGGGACCTAGGAATGGGCGGTAGGAACCAAGGACAAGTCCCAGCCTTGGTAACTGGTCTTTGACAGTCTCCATAGTAAAGTATCAAAAACACATGCTTACTAAAGTACTGATCATGCATCTGAATGGGGCTCAGTGTGAGACTTCACTGCATGCAGAAAGTCCTGATCAATTCCAGCCTTTATCCACTCCTCCCCATCTGACCTCTAGGAATCACTACTCCACATTCAGGTACTTAAAAAAAAAAAATTCTACATATGAGAGAGGACACGCAGTACGTATCTTTCTCTTTTGTTTTATTTCATTTAACACAACGTTCTCCAGCCCTTTTGCTGCAAATCCAGTGACGATTTTGTTCTTCACAGCTGAGTGATACCCCATCACGTATCTCCACAACACTTTCTGCACGCACCCACTTGCTGACCAGGACACAGGCTGATTCCAGCCCTGAGCTACGGTGGATTGCACTGTAGTAATTGGAGGTGCGCAGGCCTTGCAGGGACGCGCTGTTTCCTTTCCTTTGGGGTGTGCCCAGGAGTGGGTAGCCCCGCCCATCCTGTATCAGGCCTATGTTTAATCTTGAGGAACCCCGTACTGCTCTCCAGCATGGCTGGACTAATTTACATTCCCAACAACAATGTCTGAAGCAGCTCCAGACCCAACGAGGAGGAGGCGAAAGCAGCACAAGGATTTCCCCAGATGGAACTGAAAAACAAACAGACTTGTCCCCAGGCGCAGAAGGAGAGCTGGGCGACGCTCCCCACTGAAGAGCCGCCAGCACCAAGCTGCTGAGTTGTGCCTCTCCATGGCAGCCGTGTGGCCCCCAACTCTCCAGATGCTGCTGTGGCACTGCCTGGACCTCAAGCATTGTCCTAGGGGCTTTCTTGCTCACCAGCTCTTTGCCCCTCAACTGTGACTTGGGGCAAATCCCAAACAAGGCAAAGGGTGGCACCAATCCCAGCACAGCCCCCACACACCCAGGTCAATACAGGCACTGCCATGGTGACAGCACAGGCCATCTGTCCCCACGCACCTCCTCCCGAGACGCTCCCCACCAGTCAGGGATGTGCCTCCCGCCCAGGATGGGATGTCAAACAGCACCGTGCCCCCACTTGAGGCCTGTCCAGTTCTGAGCTGTCCTCTGCCTCAGAGGACCTGTGTCCCTGTGCTCTTTCTGTCCACCCCCTGGATTCGTGGAGCTGGAGAATACCTGCATCTGAATGAAGGCCCTGGCAGGAGAAATGAACGCCTTGGGGGAGGGCAGGAGAGAGGCTCCACGAATTCCAGTGACCTCAGATCCAGCCAGGTCCCATGGGAGCCCCTGGACCCAGTTCGTGTGTGCCTCTGTAATTAGGACTCGCTTCACTGCCTGGCATCTCTTCCCACCAGTGGTTCCTCTGGGTTTCACCCTCTCCCCTGTGCTGCCTTGCAAGGCTTTTGAAGAATTCTTTGAAGAGAAGCAGCCTGGGCCACAGGGGGCCTCTCCTCCCACCGGAAGCCTCCCTGAGCCACTGGGAGGGAGCGGAGGAGGAAAACACAGCCCTGGCTCAGTTTTCCCAGTGCTACGCAGGGATTGCCTTATTTTTCATTGTTACCAGATGCGTGGGCACTGAGGCAAGAGGGTGACCGGCCATAAACCTTTGTCGATCCCTTTCCTTGATTCGCAGCTCTAGGATGGACCAGGCTTCAGCTTTGCCTTCTGCCCCCAAAACTGGATGTTCAGTGCGGAGATGGCCAGGTTTCTGGTCTCAGAGGCCGGGGTGAGAATTCCAGCCCTGCGCTTGCCAGCTGTGTGGCCTCAGGCCAGCAACCCAGCCTCTCTGAATGTCAGTTTCCTTGTCTGCAAATAGGAACAGTGACGTCACAGAGCCGTGGTGAGGATTCATGGGACAACAAATCAAAAAGCACTCAGCACGATGCCTGGCACCCAGTAGGCGCTCACAGTGTCCCGTTGCTCTGGACCAGGAGGGCAGATTAAATCTAGAAGAGGTGTCCCCTCCCCGCCATGCTTAGGAAAGAATTGTGAACTCCCAGCCTCAGAGGAGCCATCCTCACATGGGGTCAAAAAAATCATGGTCCTTTGAGGCCAAAGAACTGGGCTTCAGCCTTCAGCTGGGCAGTCCTGGAGTCACTCTAGCAAGGGCCAAGGGAGCCAAGAGCGTGGGGGGGTGGTGTGGGCTGCCACCTGGTGTCCAAAGAGGGCACAACAGGTCCAAGCTCCTCCAGGTCCCAAATCCTAAAAGAAGCCAGGAACCAGTGAGCAAAGCAGCCAACTTCTTCTCCCAGGGGAGCCATCTCTCTACTAGATACACAGACGGTGCACAAGAGAAAGCATTCAGCTAGGTATAAGAGCAAACAAAAGCCACGCGGTCAGGGTAGTCAGGGAAGTGTCACTGGGAAGTGACTGAGTGAGACCTAAAGAAGTCAGAGCCTGCACATCCAGGTGTCTGAGAGAAGCGCTTTTCAGACAGTAGAATAAGCAGTGCAGCAGCCAGAAATGTGCCATTATTATTCTCTAAGCAATACAGTATAACAGCGTGGCACAGGATTTGTGATGCAGTAGGAATTATAAATCGTTTACAGCTGATATAAAATATAGGGGAGGATAAATGTAGCCTATGTGCAAATTCCAGGCCATTTTGTTCAAGGACTTGAGCATTTGTAGATTTTGCTATCCATGGTGTCCTGGAACCAATCCTCTGTGGATGTGGAGGGATGTGTGTGTGTGTGTGTGTGTGTGTGTGTGTGACAGAAGCTAATAGCTCATAGCATTCCCAGACTTCAATCCTACTAGGAACTGCAGCTCCAGACCGACAATCTGAAAGCTGAAAATTCACAACCCTGATAGCCAGAGGCCTGCCTTGCTGTTCCGGCCGTGTGAGTAATGTGTAGGTCATTTCACCTCCATGGACTTTTCTTCCACTTAGAAACAGGGTAGAAGAACCTTAGTAAAGTACACATCCCAGGAGGCACTTCCAGCTCTAAATCACTTTATCACAAATGTCACTTCCTCAGTGACCCTGTCCCTCCCTGTCTACCATCAGAACGGTCTGTACAGAGCCCTCACAACTGGCTGTGGCCCTCCTGCCAGTCTGTTTCCCTTGCCATGCACTCCAGGGGCCTGCCCAGTTCCGATCTTGTTCAGAGCTCTGGCTCCAACCAAGAGAAGTGTCTGTGCAAGGATCTGCAGGGAAACTGGGAGCTATGGAAGAGCACTGAGCATATGAGGACAGTGATCTTCTTAGATGCATCAAAAGATCACAGGGACTCGGGGATGGGCCAGACCTTAGGAAACAGACACACCAGTGAGGAGACCAGGCAAGGCGTGTCCATGCCTCAATGCAGTGGTGAGAAGCAGCTGGACTCAAGCATAGTTTGAAGGCTGAGCCAACAGGACATGCTGATGATCTGGCTATGGGTGTGAGAGGCAAGTGTCAGAGAAGTCTCCAAAGTACTATCTGCATAACTAGGGAAGTAGTTTTTAATAAATGCCATGGGGAGACATGGAGTGAGCTGGGGATGTTTGCAAGAGTCTTGTTTCATGAAGTCTGAGAGTCATCATGTGGCACTTCAATGTGGAAATGTCAAGAAGGCAGCTGGGAATGGGATCTGGAGTTAAGGAGAGTGCAGGGAAGGAGAGAAAGATTGTGGAATCGATGATCTCACCAAGGAGGTGAGGGATGGCACAGGATGCCAGGCAGAGCCCAGGCCTAGAGGCAGGGGTACAAGAAGAACACACAGGGCCAAAGACCAAGGCCCTAATGGTGCTCTGACTGCAAGGGATTACATCTTAGGCCTGAGGACTTAAAATAGGTGGGGCTGTCCCAAGCTAGCTTCCCTGTTCTGGGACCATAGGACAGCAGACTGAGCACCTGCTGTATTCAGCTCTTGTCAGTGGCTCAACCTCTTTGAGTCACTCTTCTTGCTCTGAGCCCTCTGAGCAGGGATTTGTCCCTAAATGGTAGGAGACAAAATGGTGCACCGAGAAAGGACAGGGTCGTGCAAGTCTATGTTAAGGCAAGAAGAGAGGACAACGCCTACAGGGCAGAGAGTGGGCAGCGATGAGCATTCACTGGGCACTTGAGGCCCCAGATCCCATAATCTTCACTTTACAGGTCGATAAATAGAGGCTCAGAGAGCTGAAACCACCTATCCAAGGCCATGGCCAGGCTCACAAGTCAGGCTTCTCTGAATCCAAAGTCCACCTCTCTCTGCAGCAGGTTGGCCCCGACCTCCAGCCATCCACAGCAGCACCAGGACCACGGAATGAAAACCCACTTGCATTCAGAACAGAGGGAGAGTGAGGGTGAGAAGAAGCGGTGTGAAAAGAATTAGGATGCATCATGCACACGCAGCAGCTGCCCACAGAGTGTATTCATTACGTACCTTGACATGCACTAACAGAAACATACAGTGAATCAGCAACCCTTTCCAACAAATGTTACTTTTACAGCAAGAGTATGTACCTCTACTGAAAAAAGATAATATACAGTTTCAGGTAAATCTTGTATGTGTGCTTGAGAGATTACAATTATCCTTTCTGGCAGATCAGGAATCACTAGTCCAGCTGTCAGTTCTCACTCCTGACTCCTCTTCTCCCCATGGCAAGTTTCCTGTTAAGCAGCAGCCACCCCAGTGCAAATGACCACCCAGCTCACCCTGCATTTTTATAGGAGCCCCTCAGCCCTCACAGGTCTCCCTGCTCTGGTCCTTGCCTTCCCTTTTTAGTTGATCTTCAGCCAGCAGACCCAGGAATACTCTGCAAACAGTCAGACTGGGGGCCCCCCACTCGGGACCCCTCCATCACTTTCGATCATACCTGAAGTAAAGGCCCTGTATGATCCGAGCCACTCACACCCCTCAGCTCCTCCCCTCTGCACTTCGCACACTGCTCGGTCTGCGCTGGCCTCCTTGCTGTCCCACAAACCTGGCACCCATTCATCTGCCTCAAGGCCTTTGCATGTGCTGTGCCCCCACCGCAGCAGTCTTCTCCCGACGTCTACGTGGCTCATTCTCCCACGAGCCAGACCTCCCCGACCTCCCCTGACTGCCCTTTCACCCTCTCCGCTCCCCTCCCGCACTGCTTTCCTCTCTCTCCCTGGCACTTCTACTCCAAGGTGCTATCTAGTTCACTCGCTCACCCATTTCTTCCATACCTCCTTGTGCCCACTTGGATAAATGTGAGCTCCATGAGGGCCAGTTGATCATCAGTTTTGTCACTGCAGATTCTGCACCTCTGGATGGTAGTGGGCCCAGAACAGCCCTCCAGTAATATCTGTGTAATACATTAACATGAAATACGGTGATACATGGTGCAGGGACAAAAGGAGAAAGATCTGTCCATTGTTTCTTTCACCTGTTGCTTCAGCTCAAAGCAGACAGATGTGAGAGGTGCAGGAAGCAGGAAGGAGGGTGGCTCCTGGAGGGGGATGTTCTCCAAGGGAGGATCTGGACATGGCCAGATTAATGCTGTGGACAAAGGCAGCACCGCCTCTAACCTCAACCCAGGCCTCAAAAGCCAAGGATGCCCTCGGAGGAGGCCATCCCAGCTTCTAATCCCTGCCACACCTGCAAAGCGCGTCCTGGTCTGCAGGTGCATTTGCCGAGGGGTTGTGAGCTTCCCCGGGGGCTGCATGTGCCAGCACCCCACCTGCATCAGTCACCAAGATCCATAGGGAAAACTAGAGCCTCTGGGCAGGAGGCAGGAGAAAGTAATTTGCCTAAATTCACACACCCGGTATCAGAAATGTGCATGCGGGCAGTTGGGCCTCACAGTCTACAGGTTGGCAGCCAGGGAATGAAAATTACCATTCGGAGTGGCAATTTCTGAGTATTAGTTACTAATGGCTGTTTCTCAGGGGGTAGGGGCTGCTGAAAGGTGATAAGGAAGTCCCTGCATTAGACCTGTCTGCTGGTCTTTCTCACCCCAAGCTGTCTTTCCTCTTCATTCTGGTTCAGGTGCCCAAAGCAGTCCTGAACACAGTTTTCGTAGTTTAGGCCTTGTTGCCTAAAGTGATTTCCTCCTTTAGCTCGCGGTTGTTCCTGTGGCCACTCCCCAAACTATGGCGACAGTAGTGGGAGGAGCTGCGGAAGCCCTGGCTTCCTGTTCACCAATTCCATTTCTGACCAGAAGAGGGCAGCAGCAGCCCAGGGAAGGCTCGGAGGCCCAGAACCAGGAAGAGAGCCCAGGTGATCTCTCTGCAGATAGGCGAGAAGCCCAAAGAAGGGACCAAGCAAGGTTTCTCTAGGGCCCTTAGTGCTCCACCTGCAAAATTCAACCTTTTATTTCTTCAAAAGGTTTCAACTGAGACTCTGCCCAAAGCGCTGAGGCTGCGTCTCTTTCCACTACTGCTGCTGCGGATTAAAATAAGACACGCACAACTTTCTGCCTAGAGGTGATCTTTAATTTCCCATGCCGGTCTGTTTAGAGGTACAGAAAGCCCAGAAATTACTGTACTAAGTACACACTCTGCGCTCACCTGTATAACCTCACCCGAGTTTGGCACCAGTGTAGTTTCATTGTATACATGAGATGTCAAACACTAAATAGAACTGACGCCTCAAGAAACTGTTCTGTTACACAAATCTCAATCTGTTGGATCCTTAAGTAAAGCAAATAGACCTCCAGGTTGTCGCTGGTGGAAGGCTCGGTAGCCAGATCTAGGTTTGCATCCTGCAGCCACTGCTGAGCAGACTCTGCAAGTTGCTTCAATACTTCACACTTGCTTTTCTCGTTTACAAAAGTTTATAAAAGAGAAATAATCCTGGAGTCAAAACCCGAGGGTTGAGGAGTGGAGAAGCCATTCAGGTGGACACAGTGATGCTCACGCTCATCGCTGCTGGCCCCCTACCCTTTCCGGGGTAACTTGTGTCACATTTGACTTGGCCTGGTTTCTGCTGGGCACCCCTCCTCTCCTCCCATCTCAATGCTGCAATTACATTGTAAATCAAGAAGTCAGAAGGGCTCCACCTAGTGTACACTTATTCAAAGGTCAAGTTCCTCTCACTATTCCTCAGCAACTCAGTTAAAGTTCAGCTGCATATCATCAAAATTCTCCCTTCCAAACATTTGCTAGAAGCTTATGTCTTTCACATGCGGGGGAAAAAAAAAAAAACAGGAGGTTGTTGGAATGGGGTTGGTACAATAGCTTCAAGAAATCTTGAGGAAGTTAGGTTTCTTCTACCAATATCAATCTATATCTGCTACTTCATGATCCAATGTGGTTGCTGAGCACCAGCCATCAGTTCCACAGTTCATGGCAGCCTGGTGTAAGATGGTCACAGTGGAATTTAGGAAATTTTAGGAAGTAGGATTTGGTGATGGGTTCACTGTGGATGTGGGGACTATGAGCCAAAAGTAGCTGATATGAAAACCAAGTGGATATTGTTCCCATCTTCTGAGACAAGGACAGTGGTCCCAATGTCAATAAGTGGTGGGCAGAGAGAATCACAGTGTGTGTGAACATAGCAGTGCAGTGAGGGGGTCATGCAGGAAGGGCACTTCCTAGCCCAGCCTGGTGCCAGAAATGCATTAACCGGATGTGGGAAAGTTGATTAAATCTAGACAAGCTTGCATTCAGAGCTGCCATCTTGAATTTCAGGTGGACATTTGCTTTATACTTTAGGCTGTGTGACTGTGAATGACGGTGCTTCTGAATCACAGGACTAGAATGATTTACTCCTAGGGAAATATCGAAAGTGACTTTGTCCCCCTAGTACTTCAAGGTTGTGAAGAGTTGTCACTCCACATATACTCCAAGGACATGCAGCGTGGCACAGCAGTACAAACCATGCTTACTAACATCTCCCAGTGTGTGCCCGGATGTTCATACATATCTGGGGGAAAGTGTTGCTCTTCAAGGTTCTCGGCCTGCTCTTGCCGCGGCCTGAGCTCCTAACACATCTCACAGTCTGGAGCATCGTGGAGCTTGGGAACATCCCACAGGGAAATTCTGGGAAGGGGTGGGTGTGGCATGGGGGGAACAGAGATTCCTGTTTGGTAGCAGGGAAAGGGAAGAGGTGACCATCATCTTCTTAAGAACTGAAACTCCACCCCAGAACCGCTCATTCCTTTTGGCTTGCAGCTATGCAGAGGATTGGCAACCTCAGCAAACTACTGGTTGTTAAGTAAAAAGAATAAATCTTGGGTGCTATCATTCCTTCCCCCCAGTGAAACAATCCAAGCAGAGTTTGGCCCCAGCTATCAAACCAGAAGACTAAATCTCCTGTCACCTCCACAAATGCCTTGGTGCTTGCTTCACTTTGGGTCCCCCTGCTCGCAGTCCTCAGGACGTTGCTACCCATCACTCTGGGTCGCAGAGAAGAGCCTCCTTCCAGGCCCCACTTTGGTGCCTGTCACATCTCTCGGGGAGCTGACTTGGTCAAAGTCAAGAGCTAAAGAGAAATGTGCAGTGGCCCCTACTTTGTGCTGCCTGGATGGGGAGAGCCATTTAAGACCCTGACTTTCCGCAAAAGGTGGCTGTCACCCCATTGTGTTCTCTCTTGCAGGTAAGTCAGGTGCAAACAGTCGGGAGGGCTGTGTGGTGATGACACGCTTGCCAGTTTGGGAGCAAAAGCCATCACAGTAAGATATGATTGATTCATTGTATCTCAACTCTCATCCTGGGTGGACTTCAGTGTGTGAATTTCTGTCCCAAAGGAGACTTCTCTGGGTCTGGGAAGGGGATGCTGAGCTCTGGGCTCCTGCTGAGAGTCCCTAACCTTGGTTGGGGGAGGCAGAGGGATGGTGGCTTCTGGATACCATCAGGCCAGGACCTGGCCCTATTGTCTCTGCATGTGGCTTGCACTGGGCTGCCTGCTCCAAGGGGGGCATGGCATCTCCCTGTGATTGACTACATTGGCTCTGAAGATCTTCTGGCAGCTTCAAATGGCTGAGACCTGCAGGCATGGGACAGAGGGGTGCAAGGAGCTTTCCTGGACCACATCAGTCCTGCCTGGGTCTCTGGAAGACCCCCATCCTCGATGGCATGCAGCCTCGGCCATTTCCAAACTCATGACATCCCGCCAACCACGTCACCCACTGCAGGCTCTGTCTCTTCCCATCACCTTTGTCCTGCTCACCACCTCACACCAAGTTCCAGATGAACTCTAGACTCCAATTACCGGTGCATGTGGGAGGTTGGGTTCTGACATCCTTATAGGGCTGAGTTTCCAAGTGAAAACTGATCACTGGAACTGAAATTTTGAAGTTGCCTGAGGTGCCATCTGGGTATTCTGAGGCCCAGAATACTGGTTAGGACTTCAATGGGGATCTGCACCCAGAGAGCAAGTCTTTGGCTGCTGTGAGTTTTTCATTAGATCCCAGCCTCTCTAGGACAGGGTACCTGCCTTTCTCCAGTGTGTGACACCTGTTCCTCCTCTACCTTTCACCCCACAGTTGGAAAAAGTCAGAGGGAAGATAGCAGGAGAGGTAAAGGTGTCAGGTATGCAGTCAGAAGTTACAGCTCAAATCCCAGCCAGGCGAGTGGCCATGGGCCAGGTTTCCAAGCCCCTGGTCCAATGTTAAATGTGAGGCCTACTCTCAGGCTTGCTCTAGGGATAAAGTGAGTTGATACATATATACGTGTGGTGCACATTTGGGTTTGGACCCTCACCATTCCTTTCTGAACGGGCCACCACATTTCTCTGACTTTCCCTTCCTTGTCTGTAAACCATCGCCAGTGCCACGAAGTAGGACTCATTGCCTCGTTACTGGCCAAGTCCATGGAGAGCCTTGGACAAAGTCATGTGGGCCAGCTGATGACCTCAAATGCCACTTTTTGCACATTATTTCTGTCAATACTTAGTGCACGCCTCTTTGATGTCAGGCTCCAGGTAAGGCCTTGAGAGGTAGTAGTGTACAAAAAGACAAGGTCCCTGATCTCACAGAGCGGTCAGACTTACAGCTTAGGAGGCCATCAACAAAGCCATAGGAGACTTTGAGCAGAGACTGAACGTGCTGACATCCTTACGCATCTCTGTGGCTTTTTTGAGTGAGGTGCCTCAAGGCGGAGCGGGGCCAGAATCCACTGAGTCAGTTGAGCGCTGGGGAAGAAGATGTTAAGCTGGGGAGAAATAGGAACTGGAGTACCTTCCCGTTACCCCTGACTGGGTGCTAACTTGTGTCTCCCGTTACCCCTGATGGGGTGCTGACTTGTGTCTCTGTCCAGGATTGTTAGCTCAATGGTGTTTGTGCACTGAGGGTGATACTGGTTTCCAGCCACTAGACAAGAAAGGGCCCATAAGTGCAGGGCACTGGCTGGAAGCCCAGGTCCAGCACAGGTCTTTGTCTTCAAGTCACAGGCAATTCAGTAAAAATCTCTTTGCTGCATGATTGTGGTGAAGCAGGTGCCTCAGGCCTCAAATAGAAGCAGAAAATTTCTAGTTTCTGGGAGTTGGTCTTGAAGATTGGAGTCCAGCATCTTCATCCAGTGCCTTCCTCTCAGCCCTCTTGGGAACGGGCAGGGATAACCATTCCTACTCCCAGGGGCCCCTGCCAGTTTTGTTTGATTTGAGGCTTCTAGCACCGGCTCAGTAGCTAATCTGTGGTTGAAATGAAGAGTCACTGTAGACTGGCATTTCCTGAAGTGTGTGTTCCTTGGAAAATTAGTCCTTTGGTTGCCCCTAGAGTTTATAAGGAGATTTTGTGGTTATTTTATAAAACCTTTCTTCGACCTGTAGGGTCACAAATGCCCTCAAGCAGCTTTAAATGGAAAGTTTAAATTGATTAAAAATGGTGATAACATGATAACCCTAATCAAAACAAAACAGGAGTAGCTATTTACATTTCAGACAGAGCAGGATTCAGAGCAGGAAAAATTACTAGGGATAAAGAGAATTACTTGGTGACTTAAAGGGTAAATATGCCCCCAAAATAGTCTGCAATGAGTATGTACCCAACAACAATGCCTGAAAATCTGTGAGGCAGAAAACCATATAAATGCAAGGAGAAATAATAAACCCTCTGTTACAGTTATTGACTGACATCGCTCTCTGAGAAATGGACAAACGCAGCAGGCAGAAATGAGTAAAGACATCACCGAACTCAGTGGCAGTCTCAATCAACTGGATGTAACTGACATCTTTGGATCACCCGTCAGACAAGAACAGGTTGCATATTCTAAAACAGCACACAGAATATTTGTGAAGGTCACATTCTGTGCCTTAAAATATGTCTTCATAAAATTTAAAGAATACAAATCATAAAATGTCTGGTCCCTCAGACCACACTGAAATTGAACTAAAGGTCAACTGCAGAAAGCTAGAAGATACCCAAATGATTGGAGATTAAACACTTTTCTAAATAAAACATGGGTAAGAGAAGAAATCGTAAGAAACACCTAAAAATATTTCAACTAAGTGGAAATGAAAATACAATTTGTCAGATTTGCAGAATATAGCAAAATCAGTGTGGAAGGGGGATTCCTAACATTGAATACATTGATTAGGATAAAAAGTCCTAAAATCAATCATCTAGCCTCAACCTTAGGACACTGGAAAAGAAATAAAAGTAGTAGGGAAAAAAAGAAATAATAAAAATCAGTATATCAGTAGAATACATTGGAAACAGAAAATCAGCTAGAGAATACCAGCTAAACCAGTATCTGCTTTTACAAAAAAAAATCAACAAAATCAATAGACCTCTAGCCAAGTTAAGAAACAGAGAAGAAACAAATTAATAACATCAGAAATGGAAAAGGGGCATCACCACCAATCCTAAGAACATTAAAATGAAAATGTAAACTCTATCACTACAAATTTGATAAACTATGTGTAATGAACAAATCCCTTGAAAGATGACTTGTCAAAAGTCACATAAGAAGAAATAGATCATCTCTATCAATATATATCTGTTAAGGATGAATCTTTGATAACCTTGCAAAGCAGAAAATACCAGACCCAGATGGACTCACTGATGAACGTATCACGCATTTAAAGATGAAATGAATTTCTTCTCCTCTCTTCCAGAATCAGCAATAGAAGAAATATTTCAAATGAATTTCATGAGATCAACATTACTTTAATACCAAAACTGGATAATAATATTACTGGAGAGGAAAAATAGAGACAACTATCTTTTATGAACATAGTTAACAAAATAGTATCAAAAGGAATCCCAACAATATGTAATAAGAAATATGTCTCATGACCAAATGGGATTTATCACTGTTATACAAGGTTGGTTTAACTGCCAAAAATAATTAATAGAATCCATGGTATTAATAGATGTAGAAAAAGCATTTGCAAAAAAATCAGCATTCATTTATGATTTTTAAAAAATACTCTTAGCAAACTAGGAACAGAAGGAAACTTTGTTATTGTTATTATTTTTAAAATAATTTTGGTATATTTTAGATATACCTAATGATCACATTTAATAGAGAAAGTTTACACCTGTACTTATTTCTTGATTCTTCTTTTCTCCCTGATCTTCTCTCCTCCCTTCAACCACCCTTCCCCTTCTTGTTACAAAATTTTTTTTCCATTTTTTCCCTTCTGTTGCTCTTTTTTGTATCTTCATTTCCCCCTTCCTCATTCCATTCCATTCTATTTCTCAGTATCTTCTACACATTTTGATCTTCATATACCCTTTCAGCTTCTCCAACTAGGGAAACAATATGATATTTAAACACCTGTCTGATTTATTTTTAAGAGTATGGACTCTTTCTTTTCTTTGCCTTTCCCTTCCTTTCCCCCCTCTACACCCTCTTGTTCCCCTTTCTTTTGAAAAATTTCTTCCTTTTTCACAATATCTTTTATGCAGTTTACTTCTTATTGACACATTTGGTATCTCATACCAGAGAAAGGGTGTGATATTTACACATGTGAGTCCAATTTATTTCACTTAAGATTATATTCCCAAGGTGCATCCATTTACCCACAAATGTGTCAAGTTTATATTTGTTTATGACTGAGTAGTACTCCCTAGTATGAAAAATCCACATCTTCATTGTTCTTTCCTCAGTTGGTAAGCATTTTGGTTGTTTCTAAGATTTAGCTGTTGCAAACTGTGCTGCTATAAACATGGGTGTGCATCTGTCACTGTGGTATGCTGTTTTTAATTTTTTCAGGCCCATACACAGAAGGAGAATGCCTGGATCAAGTAGAACTTCCAATCCTAGTTTTCTGAGGAATCTCCACACTCATTTCCACAGTGATTTCACCAGTCTACCCTCCCACTCACAGTAAATAAGGGTTCCTTTGTCCCCACAGCCCTACCAGCATTTGTTATGGGTTGATTTCCTGATACTAGCCATTCTTTTCTGGGTGAGATGTAATCTCAGCATTGTTTTAATCTGCATCTCTTGACTGATCAGTGATACTGAACATTTTTTCATATATTTATTTGCCCTTCTTATTTCTTCCTCTGAGAAGTAGGTATTCTCAGATGCCCATTTTTTATACTACAAACCTACGATGATAAAAACAGCATGGTACTACAAAGAAGGAAACTTTCTTAACTGTATAAAAACATTTTTTTGTGTGTGCTGGGAATCTAACTCATGATTTTGTGCTTGGCAGGCAGTTGCTTATGCCACAGAGCTAAATCTCCAGCCCATCTACATATTTTTTTAAAAACTACTGCTAACATCATTTTAATAGTGAGATTAAGAAGAAAAAGTAACATTATACTAGAAAACTAATAAAAGGTATGTAAAATAAGGAGAAAGTAAAACTGTCTTTGTTCACAGAGAACATGATATCTTTGTATAAAACCTGGAGGAGTTAACAAACATGCAAAAATTCCTAGACCTAATAAGGGGTGATAGTAAGGCTGCAAGATATAACATTAATGTTCAAAATTCAATTGTTTGCCTATATAATAACAATGAACAAGTGGAATGTAAAACTAGAAATGCATTATCATTTATATTAGCCTCCCCAAAGTTGAAATAATTAGATATAATTTTTAAATATCTATAAGATTTATATGAAGAAAATTGTAAAATTCTGATGAGAAATAGCAATGAACTGAATAAATGAAGATATAGTCCATGTTCATAGGTTCTTAGAAGACTTGATATGCCAAGATGTCCATTCTTTACAATTTGATCTATAAATTCAATGTAGTCCTACTCAAAATCCCAGCAAGTTATTTTGTGGATATCAATGAATCAACTCTAAAGTTTTATGGGGAGATGAACAATCTGGAATATCCAATCCGATGATTAAGAATAAGGGAATGGGGAGACTGACCCTAGAAAGCTGCACGATTTACTACAACCTTGCAGGAATCAAGGAAGTGTGGTATTGGTGGGGAAAAAATCAACAAGCAGAATACAGTCAAAAAGGAGACCCATAAAAAGGAACAAAGGTAAAGATAGTATTTCTAACAAACATTGCTTTGACGAATTGGAAAGCCACATACAAATAAAAAAAGAATATAGATACAAATCTTACAAATGCCACAAAAATGATCTCAAAATTAATCACAACCTCAAATGTACCATTTAAAAATAAAAACTCTTAAAGACAATATAGAAGAAAATAAATGACCTTGGTTATGACAGTGATTTTCTAGATACAATACCTAAGGCCAAATCCAAGAAAGAAGTAATTTATAAGCTGGTCTTCATTAAAATAAAAAAACTTCAGAAACTGTAAAGAGAATAAGAAGATGAGTTACAGACTAGGCTCTGTGTTTTGAAGAAAACGCATTGATAAAGGATTGTTATCTAAAACATCCAAAGTCTTAAAACTCAGCAATAAAAAATGAATGAATTAATTGAAAAGTGAGTAAAAGATTTTAATAGAAACCTCACCAAAGAAGATAAACAGAAAGTAAGTTTATGAAAAGATATTCACCATCATGTCATTGGTAATGACAAATTACAAGAACTATAAGATACTACTGCATATGAAGCAATAATAACTCTCATCTTTTGCTGGTGGAAACGCAAAATTGCATGGTTGGTAGTTTCTTACAAAACTAAACATAATCTTGCCATGCAATCCAGTAATTGTGCTCTGTTATATTTACTAAATAAACTGGACAAACTCAATTCTACCTCAGGCATTAACAAAACACACGTACAGATGCTTATAGAAGCTTTATTCCTACAGGCCAAAACTTGGAAGCAATCCAGATATCCTTCAGTGGATGAATGGATAAACTGTGGTACATCAGACACTGGATATTGTTCAGTGCAAAAAGACATGAGCTATCAAATCATGAAAAGACCTGGAGGAAACTTAACTGTGTATTAATGATGAAAGAAGCCAGTCTGAAAAGGCTACATCCTTTATGATTCTGTCATATTCTGAAAAACCAAACCTGTGGAAGCATTGAAAAGAATAGAAGTTGCTAGGACTAGCAGGAGGGAGGGGTAAATAAGCCAAGGAAAAAGAGTTTTAAGACAGTGAAATTATTTTGCATGATGCTACAGTGATGGTTGCTTATAGTTATATGCTGCCCAAACTATAGACTATACAACACCAAGAATGAACATTAAGGTAAACTGCAGACTCTGTGTGATGGTATTTCAGTGCTGGTTTGACCACTGTGGTAAAAGTACCACTGTGACAGTGGAGGAGCTTGTTCAGGAACCAGGGAATGCCATATTTTCTGTTCAATTTTGCTATGAACCTAAAACTACTCTAAAATAGTTTTTTTAATTAAAAAATAATGAGGTACAATTTCATGATCACCAAGCTGATAAGAATTAAGAAATTTAATAAAAAATTAGAATTTGGAACGGGAATTCTTATATGTCACTTTTGGGAAAGTCAAATGGTACAATCCTTTGTAAAATAATTTGGTAATGCCTAGAAAAGCTGAGCTGACCTAGTAATGATCCAACAATATCAGTATTATTTATCCGAAAGGAACTCTTGGACTTAAGAAAGAGGCCAATGGGGCCAGGGTATAATAGCTCAGTCATAAAGTCCTTGCCTGACCTGTGCAAGGCCCTGGGCTAGGTCCCCAGAACTGAAAAAAAGCAAAAGAAGGAAGAGGAGGAGAGGAAGCAGGAGGGGAGGACAAGGAAAAAGAGGAAAAGGAGAAGAGAAGGTAAGAATAGAAAAGGAAGAGAAAAAAAAACATAATAAGCAAAAATATCTGTTGTGGCACCATTTGCAACCACAAAAACTGGAAAGAAGTATTTCCCAACAGTTGAATGCATACATTCACTTTGTGCAAGATAAAAATACATAGGAGGACAAGGTTCATTATCGAGTAATTATTCTCAAATATCTGACTCTGCCAGCCGTGAAAGCCTTTTCATTCCCAGAGCTGTCATTGTCCTTCCTTTGGCTTGTGCTCTGAACAAAAGCTCTTGATGACCGGGTGTGTGGGAGCTGAAAGCCAGCCACGCTCTGCTCCCAAACCATGCACCCTGCACGGGCTCTGTGTACCAGAGAAAGGATCCACCTTTAGCTCATAGGATGACACCACCTGTTTCTAAATCAAGTGCATACGAATTGAAGTCTGCCCTGCAGGTAGCAGGGGTTTTTGTTGTTTTGTTTTGTTTTGTTTTGTTTTGTTTTGTTTTGTTTTTAGTTTATCCACTTGAACAGAGTACCATTTTCTAATCGACATAAGAATACTTTTTAGGTTTGTAAATGTCCTGCCCTGTTCCTCACCCAACACCTTCTCTCCAGCATAATCCTGACACTAGCAGTTACATGGTAATGCAGCCGGACAATGGGAGAGAAAGGCAGGGAAAAGGCTAGGGGAGGGCTCCTGGCCTTTTCTTTGTCATGGAAAATTCAGGGAGGGGACGGGTGCAGTGAAAGAAGACTGCAAATGAAACCACAGAGGCTCAGTTGATCTTCAGGACACAGAGAAGTGAGCAGCCGAGTAGGAAGAGCCAGGAAAGTTGCAGAGGATGAGTGTTCTGGGCAGGGTCTGTGCCTTGAGAAGAATGAGACACCTAAACAGCTGGATGCAGGTGGAAAAGAGGAAAGACAGGAATTTCAAAAACCGCTAAGAATTACTTATAAATTGCATACTCTTCCATGTAAAGATTCAGATTCCTTTTTATAAACAGAGATATATTGAAATTTTTGTAAAAACTAAAAGTGTTCTTAACTTTCACATATGATTACACCCATGAAACCCTCACAATTAGGATAGGAGCAAAGCTCACATCTCCCGATAGTTCATGCTTCACCCTTAACCTGGCTTCCACTCCTCCCTCCTCTCCAGACTCCCGCTCAGTAAACACTGATCTGCTCCCTGTCACTACAGATTGCTTACAAGTTTTGTAAATCAGTTGTATGGCATACATTGTTTTTCTTGTCAACCTTTTTCCACTCAGCCAGATTCTTTCGGGGTTCGTTCGCTGCTTACTTGATCTACTGCTCCTTTGTGCAGTTTGTTTATCAGTTTACCTGTTTATGGACATTGAGTTGGTTCCCATTTGAGGTTATCACAAATAAAGCTACCTTGATGCTCATGTACAGATATTCCCTGGGCATATGTTTCTTTCCTCTTGGGCAGGTACCTGGGCGTGGAATTGCTGCATCTTACTAGGTGAATACCTAACTTCAAAAAAAAGGGCCAACTTAGAATTTTCCCAAGTGGTTGCACCATTTTACCTCCAATAGTTTTAAACTTCTGTTCTCAGAGATATCATTAAAAGGAAAACCTCAAAACGAGAGAAAATATTGGAAAGAATGTATCCGATAAAGAATATGGGTCTGAAACATTCAAACAAAAACAATCTTACTTCCCAGTTAGGTACAGATGACTGGTTCTAGGCTCATGCATTAACAGAGGGCTTCAGATCAGGAGGATTTTAGGCCGTGTAGCTAGGAGAGGCGATAGCTGGAGGACAGGAAGGCCTGAGCTCTTTGTGTCTCTTGAGAGAACAACTAAATAAAGACGGATTTCAGAGAGATGACCCTGACCACCACAGGACAGAACCTTCACAGCACAGGAACAGGACAGCTGGCGATAAGTTGAGATGCCTGGAGAGGCAATCAGTATACCTCACTGGAGGGACACAAATCAAAGCCAAGACTTAAACCAAGACACAGTAAATCTGATTCTTAGCTTAAGATATGTGGAGATCCATTCCTATCAGGCAAGAAGCGTGGGTCCTTAAGTTTCTTCAGTGTATCTCTGTGAGTTTGTCCTTCACAGCTACACATAACCTTGGGCCCAGGTAAGAAGTGTATGGCATTCATCCGGCACAAATGCCGGGTGCTTGGATCTGCCCCAGTCCAGTGCTATCTCCCTGTAAACAATCCCACCCTGTCCTCACCGCATCTCCTTAGCAAATGCCATCTGGATAATATTCCAGCAGTCCTGACATCCTCGCCATCTATAATCTTCTACCTCCCTCCCACTGAGTTTTTTCTTTTTATGTTTCCTTCCTGGTCATTACTTATCCTTTACTTTTAAATATTTGCTTCTGTAAAAAAACAAATGAACACGGGGGACAGATTTATAAAGAATGTTCCTGGAGAGGCGGGTGGATTAATTATTCAGCATCCTCTCCCTTTGTAACTATTTATTGTCTCATACGCATTTATATGGTACCTATCACTGTAGATCTCGCTCCATGCTCCAGACATAATTTCCAGGGACTGACTACTTGTCTAAGATGCATACATAGTATTGCAATACTATTTTATTCCTGACTGTAACAACACGTGCCATTGTTGGGTAATTGTGTTCATGTTTTTAAATGTGAAAAATAATCAAATATAACTTGAAAGAGATTGTACAGTAATTCAAGGGGATATTAAACCACCAGGAAGTTAGTCGGCAAATAAATAGGCGTTTGTGGCTGTCAGGGTGAGCGATGGGGAGCTGGCTGACTGTGGGGGAGGAGAGAGAACAAGACACAAAGAACAGGGCACAGCGTTAGTGCCTTGCTGCTGGGTTAGTTGTGCTGGAGAGAAGGGGCTTCCAAGGGCCAAGAATAGAAGACCTACAGTCCCTGGATCTCAGAAGCAGGGCAAAGCCGTATGGCCCACATAGGATGAAAAGCAGGGGCCAGGACAGTAGAAAGATGCAGGTTTTTATGTGTTTTTGTGTCTGGCAATGTCAGTATCAGACTCCTGGGTACCTGCTATAGCACTGAGGGACTACGGCCTGCCTTTCCATGTACGTTAGTTAGTGAATGCTTCTGCTCCCAGCAGTTCAGTTCTCAAACAAAAGCGTTTGGCAACACAAACTCCATATTGAGGGACAAACACAGCCAAGACCATCTTCCTCACACACACACACAGATGTGGCCATCTTGCCCCAAATCATAAAAAAAGAAAATTAAATTCATGAACTGAAGTACCACTTGAAATAGCTTGCTTTTTACCACTAAAATATTTTACAGATGGGGAGGCTGAAGGTTAGAGTGACTAAGCAAAGCCTGGATGCTTCCCCTGACAGCCATCTGTACCCCTCTGCCCCCCCCCAAAACAAACCAAGGCACAGTTCCTGCCCTCTGGGAGCCTACGGACATTGGGGTTGGTTCTGGATTTGCCAGAATTTCTTTCCTTGCTTTGCTTGGTTGGGGTGAGAGATCATAGCCAGAGGGGACAAAGGAGCAAGGGCTAAGGGCTAGGTTACCTTCACCCATCAGAGAGAAGAGCTGGGCGAAGAGCAGAGACTTCCCGGATTGCAGAGGTGGTAGTTTCAGGCAGGCAGGATGAGAAAAGGGAGAGAAAACACTCACTGAGGAAGGGGGGGGGCAGACAGCCAGCTCTAGATCATTTTCTTCCAGTGCTACCCTAGAGAGATGGTGTGTGTCAGAACTTTCTGGATGATCAGGGAACCGTGGGCAGATTCACCCAGCACGTATTTTTGCATCCTGTTGTGCTCAGCTCAGTGACTTGGGAAAATAGCAGGAAGCAGTGTTATGAACACATCTCCTTCTTTGCATTCTGCTCTTCATAATCATCAGTACCAGCTAGAAATTGGCATGGCTTCCTCTGGGTTTGAGACTGGATTCAGTGCAATAATTTGTGAAGCTCTCTGTACCTAGCCCAGCCTCCTGCTACAGATGCATGTGAAGAATCTCTAAGTTAATGCTAAGTAACAGAAACTAACAATAGCTGTCTTAACCCTTAGGTGGCCTTTCAGCGACATCCTGCTCTAGGGTGGCAAGTGGGCCTCAAGTGGAGCAATGGCCTGGAGTATTGGCACAGTGTTCTCGACAAGCAAGAAGCATGCCCTCATATCCTTATGTTCTCTCTCTCTTCCCCCATCCCCCTCATTCTGCTTTCCTTTACCAGCAGACATACTGTCATTTTCCCAATATAGCTTGACTATCCCTTATCTACATATGCAAAGTATAGAACCTTTGAGCACCAAGATGATGCCAGCCTTGGGAAGCTCCACACCGTGAAACTATTTTCATCACAATTTAATACTACGTGAAATTAGCCTCAGAGTGTGTGCGTGAAGTACATTGGAAACATAAATGATTTCATATTTCCAGTTGGATCCCGTGCCCACATAGGTATTACATATATGCAGATATTCCAAATTCCAGGGCAGGGAAATTCAAAGCATTTCTACATAAAGGATACAACCTGCATATATGGCAGAAGACAGCCACCACCTGCAGCTTCAGATTTATTTCAAAAGCCTGGCCCTCCAGACAGTGTGAATGGATACCTTTATCTCAGCACTGACAAGTTGTGAGGAAGACCACAGGCTGCCTTGTAGGTTAAGCATCTGCTGGCAGGTGAGCAGGTGAGCTCACATTTCAGGAATGTCACAATTTTTACTAAAAGCATTTGAGTTGGGGGAGGACATCACTGAGAAAAGAAGGCACTAGCCTTAAGAGTCCACAGGGATTCCAGCCTTGAGCAGCACTTATTCCACAGCTGGTGCACCATCTCACTTTCTTATCTCTGCACTGTACTGAACCCAGTCTGTCTCTGTCAGCTCCATGGAAATGTCCATTGCATGCACTGCTGCAAGTCCAGACATTCCCCTATCCTGGGGCTCAGCTCTGCACCTCCTCCTCCAAGAAGGCTGCTCTGGTTCCTGCAGCCATCTACCTGCTTCTGTCATGCTCTTCCACCATGGAAGATCCATGCTATCACATGGACACTATCTCTCCATTTGCTGAACGCTACTGAGAACTGCTATGTGCCAGGCACTATGCTTTGGTGCTGCGGGGTCACCTCAAAGGGCAAAATGCAGCTGAAACTTCGAAATAACTCATATTTTAGTCAAATCTAAACAAGAGGTAATAAATTCTAAGTTGTATATACTGTACAATACTATTCTAATCATAGTAAAATCGTGCTGTACTTTGATGCTGAGAATCCATTATAAACAGAGAGGATTAGTTGAATCTGGGTCATGACAGTAGGAAATTCATATATATATATATATATATAATTATTTACCCATGAATATTAATGAATTTAATGAAAGTAAAACACATTACTTAAGGTATTCTTTCCAACTACTGTTGGATTTGCTCATTACTTTTTCCTATGCAGAGCCTATCTATGATTTACCTGTGTATTAAGAATCTGCATAAGTCCATCTGTAGTTACATTAGCTTAGTCATTTGTTGGCAAAAATTTTAATGGTAGCTAATTTCTATAGTGATCTTGGAGTCAGTGCTTTCATATCTAGGTACCTGACTTGCATTAGCATTAGCCAGTTAATGATATGAAAAAAAATTTCTCTATACTTTCTGGAATGGTAAGATAATATTAAGATAAAATATAAAATAGTATTAATGCTACTTGACTCTGAATTCTGTTTATAATGTGTACCATCACAGTTTTGCCACAGTTTTGGAGTATGCTAATCTAAAATTCTGAACTTAAAAAATGGGCTAGGTTCAAGTTCGCATCATTACTACTTTTAAAAATAATGATCTATAAGTTAAGTAGTTAAAGTAGATAAAGAAGGTTATTAAATAATGACTTTAGTGGCTCTGGAGTTAGCACAGAAAAATTGGGTAGTGTCAGTATTACCCTCAAAATCCCTTAAATCATCCTTAAAATATAATATATGTAAATAAAGCAATTCAGAATACCTCCAACAACACAAAATTTTTCTCTAACATTAGGGAGCATTTCTCTTTCATTAATTGTGCATTAGCTGAGAGAGCAGATGTGCCTTTGGGGCCATGTCGTATGGAAACAACATATGTTCACTGTGTTCACGTTAATATGCAGAATCATATTTGGCCATCAGGATGCTCTCCCAGGAGACCACATGAGAGCCAAGGCCAGAGCAGGCCGGTGTGCTGTCTGGAGCCTTGCTTTGGATGGAAGAGCCCAGGGTCTTCTCAACTTGCATTTTACTGTGTTCAATCTGCATACACCAAACCAACAGCAAACAGGACCACAAATGGCCAACTTAGGCCAGTCATAAGGCAGGTGGTCCTTTAAAGTATACAGAGATCTATGGGACTGACTTCTTCCCCCAGTTTCAGGTGGTCCAGGTCACTCTTGTCTTTCTGTGTTGTGTAAGAGTAGAGCTGAAAACTGGCTTTCAGAGTGAAAAAACAAGCACCCTTCCCAGCGAGGAGCATGACCCTATTTCCACTCTGTTTTTGATTGCATCGTGCTCTGTGAATTGATGTTATGCTTGGGGAAACTTTGTTTTCCGAACTATAGCAAAGTTTAATTACCATGTTTCTGCTGTGAAGGAAAATCTTATTCTCAAAGTAAGTCCCTGTCAGACCAATCAGTCATCTTGCTTGTTGACTGATGTTTGTGCCACAGGGAAGAAAAAAATTTTCAGAGCCCTTTACTTGGGGAATAAAAGCTTGTAGATGGTTGGCACAGCAGCCCTGGAAAACACTTAGGACTCAAAGTGTTGGTGTAAAGTGGGGCTTACAAGAGAGCAAGAGAGAAGGCAAAACAAGCCTAGCAGTGATGTTCCTTATACAGTACTTGGAGGCTCAGATCTCTGACCTCTGGCCACCTTGTGTTGCTGAGGCAGCCAGAGTAGCACAGCTCTGAGGGACATGGCTGAGGAAGGTACAGTTTCTTAGCTCTCCAAGTCATGGAGAACTCCATCATGGTAATAGGCAGTAGTGCCAATTGATGGTATGCTTATGGGGGTGAGGCCCAGGGAGCGCTTTCCTTCCCATTTCCCAGAATGAATCAGTGTACACACCAGGTATGCAAGAGAGAGACTAAAAGTAGCTTCTGTTTCTGAGCTCTTGTGACAATCCTAGACCAGCCCCCACAGCCTGTGTTTCCTGGTTTCCCTGCCGACTGGCATCTGCCTTGGTTTCATGTATGAGAGTCTGTACCAGTTCTCTGTCAGTGTGCAGCTCACTACCTCCAAGCTCAGTGACTTCAAACACCAAATCTCCAGCATTTCTCAGAGATTTGAGCAGGGCACAACTGAGTGATTCTTCTGCTCTGTGCTTCATTGAGTGGCATCACACTATGGGATTTAACTGAGCCTCTTCTGGATTATACTGTCCAGGATGGTGCCACTCAAGTGCCCACATTGGCAGGGACACTTGGCACAGCTGAGCCATTCTCCTTCAGGGATCCTCCAAGGAGTCTTCATAGTTCAGCTTTTCATGCAGTACTGCAGAGCTTTAAGAGCCCAAATCAAAGCCAAAACCAAAAGTCATCTTAAAAAGACCAAGCCCAGAACCTGCATATCACTACTTTCACAGTACTCCTTTGGACAAAAAGTAGCCAGGAGCATCCCAAATACAAAAGAAAGGGATGTAGCTCAACCTTGGAGTTTGTGGTCACCTTCATTCCACCATAGACGTGCTAGAAGGATGTTTGAGGGTTGAAGCAGGGTGAAGGTAGAGAAGAGATCCTTCTCGCTATCTGCCCAGAGCCCACAAAGGACAGCAAGTGCGTATCATTGGTTTCCAGTACCTTCTAGACAGATAAGTCATGACTATCCCTCCTCCAGTTTGGAAAACATCACCTTGAGTGGCATCAAGGTCCCAAGAGGCTTCCACAGTCCTGGGCCTTTCCGAAACTCATCAATTTCGGAGTTATGCACCACTACTAAGAACTCCTCTTTCTTTCTCTCCCCCTCCCCAGCCCAAGGAAGGAGAGGAGTCTATCATTCCCCCATCTCTATGTGAGATATATTTTCTTGATCCTGCATCTTTTCCTGGTTCTGGATTCTGGGAGTTTTGAAAGCAAAAGCCAAGTAGACTTGCTGGTGTTGGTGCATTCTTCCCTGTCACCAACCCTCCTGAGATAAGTGAGGCAGACAGGGAGTGGCAAATTCAGGTAACAAAAGTGATGGTGACTATAATAGTCAGGGTCCCAGGAGGAAACAGATAAAAATAGCAACTGAAGGGAATTTTATAATGGATATATATATATATATATATATATATATAGAGAGAGAGAGAGAGAGAGAGAGAAGTGGTTAAGAGGAGCAATGAGAGAGAATAAGAAGCCACAGGATGATCCATAGCAGGAAGCTACCACCATGCTGAGCATCAAGACCAGAGCCCAGAGAGACCTGCTGGTAGGGATAGAGCTGCCCAGTGAGAGCTGTGGCTTCAGGTGCCACAGATGCTGCTGCTGCTCCTGCTGCCAATCCATGGCCCAACAGGAAGGGAGTAGAGAATACGTTCCTTTCCAGGGTTTCCCATGGGTGTATCCCTTAGAAGTCAGAGGTCGTGGGAACCTAGAAAGTCAAATAATCTCAGGTCTATGAGAGGATAAGCAGTCCTCGAAGTTGAAAATTCCAGAAATCTGTGGTGTATGGTTTGTGAGTACGTTTAGATAGTATGCAGGCCCTGCATCAAAACACAGAGAAACACAGGGAGAAATGGACTCGCTTCTATTCTCTTTCAAGGGCGAGCTGTCTGCTTCATAGGCATGCCTTTCACACTTCTCTAATGTGGCTAGTCTTCTCTCATCACTTTATTCTTTAACCTAAAGAAGGAGCGCATTGATCTAGGAGCCCTTGGTAACACCTTTTCATTAGAATTTCATGGAACTGTTTTGCTTTACTCTCTTCATGGTTACAGTGACTTTCTATTTATAGCAATTCTGTGTCAGAATCCATGTAAGAAACAGATAGATGCCCAAGTCGGAATGTCTCCAGGAAACACCTGACAGAAGTGTGGGCAGGGGTAGCAGAAATAGTGCAGAATCTGGGGCTTTGTTGTGAACACCTGTGTGTTCATTAGGAAGCACTGAAAAGGTACAGAGGATGAACAAGAAAGAAGTATTGTTGACACTTTCTGGAGGAATGTCTCTTCCCTTTCTTCTTGCTTCTCTATCAGGCTCTTTCTTGAAAGCCTCCTAGAACCTTGGAGTTTTGAAATCTCAAAAATGTATTGAGGTGAGGGCAGTGAAGAGTTAATACCCACAGAGCTGGGAACATTTCAGTTTTTGTCTGGAACCAGGCTCTAAATGGGGCTCTTTTCCTTTTTTTGTTCTGTCTTTTCCTCTTTTTTTTCAGAACTTAGATAGAAGACGTCTTCCTATTACAGTTACGTCCATCTTATCACCTCACCATTATTTATCTCTTGATAGCCCCTTTTTAGCTCCCAAGGGTAAAATAATCGCAAGAATGGAGTTTACTGCTCATTCTGAGCAATTTCTGCATAGTCCATTTCCCCTACCTTGAGCCACTGAGATGGGGGCAAGGAGATAAGCTTATCTCAAGATATCTCTAGCCCCCAAACACAGAGAACTTTGGTGATTTGTAGAAGTAACTGTGTATTCTAAGTTAGTTTCTTGGGAAACTGAGATGTATCCAGTCACTCTTCAATTCTCCAAATGTCCATTCCATATATATATATAGCCAACAGTCAGAATGTTGGCTGTAAAACTCTGTTTCCAAAATTCAATCATTTTTCTCATTGATTTCCATTTTGAAATTGGAAGTCTTTGCCCTCAAGATATAATAAAAAAACCACACCAAAGAAAATGGAAAAAAATTCCCCCTTAATATTTAAAGGAGAATGATTTTTATACAAAACACTCATTTGTCTGCTTAAAGTAAATCACAGTGCGGTGCCACTGGGGTTCAGAGCATAACGCTTTTGATTTATGGTTTCTGGACGAAGAAGCCCAGCCAATGATATTTGCTTGTACAGCCTTCCCTGACTAGCTGGATGGCAGGACAAGAGGTAGTCAAGACTCTAGTCTCCGGCTCATGCCTCACCCCAAGGGTGAGGCATATGGGCAGAGTTCCTGCCCATATGTAATGCAGATTTCAGACCCCGTACTTGGTGTGTGCAATAGATGAGAATTCAAGGGTGGGGAGAGGAACAGGTCCTCTCTTGTTCCCCCCTCAAATGAATCCTGCCAGAATCCTGCCAAGGTGGAGTTCCAGACTCCTGATCCACCAGCCCTCTACTCTCACCCAGATGTGCCCTGTCAACGAATTCCCACCCAACACCAGTGGATCTCAGCCAACCCTGACCTTGGCTGCCCGTGCTCCACCTTTACTGCATGTCGTGGACATGGAGCCAGCCTGGGGCTGGCAGCTGACAAAGCAAAACATTCTGCCAATGAAAGACTGGGGACATATTTAGAGATGAGCCTATAAGTCCTATGGAGAGCTTGCATGGGGACTGACAAATAGAGGAAAGGGAAGGCCTGGGTGTTGGACATGAGGGAGTTGGCTTTTCCTGTGAGATTTATTTAGGAGTTTGTTTGGAGAAATCAAGTTTTGGTTTGGCCCCTGTTATGAACAGTCTCCGAAACACCCAATAGTGATTCACTGCCTGTTGACAAATCCAGAGCTCAGGTGAAAGGTCAGATGACACAGGTGTTACATTTTCTAGTAATCCATGGTGCAAAGCATGCCACTGGGGCCCACACATGGGCCTGTGTTTGTGTGCCCCACTGAGGTGTATGTCCATGAGTGTGGGGGACACGTAAGTATTTATTTGTGTGTGTACGCTGACATGTGTGACTTGGAATGTCACAACCATCAGGATTTCCCATCTGACCTTGGCCAAATTATGTCTGTCTTCTTTCAGTCTGTAAAATAAGACAGTGATGCTAGCTAGCATTTAAAGTTCTTGCTAATGGAAAGCTTCTCGGAGTTGGTGAGTCCTGAAGACAGGTCTGTGCATGCTTTTTTTTAGGTGAACAGGAGCAAAGAATTCTTAGGACTGTAAGCAGTATGATTATATGTGGGCACCACCCCCCTGGAACCCACTCCTTGACCTAATAGAAGGCTTTTCTGAGCTCTAGAATAAGAAAGAGGCTGAGCCCAAAAGCCACTAGGTTATCGTTCCCCTGATCCCATATTACTCCCTTTGCATATCTCTTTCCAATGCAACATAAAGGCAGATATTTCACATCTACCCCTGTTCATTTACTTATCTGTCATTTGCTTGTTTATGACCCAACCAATGTGTAATCACCTTCTGGATGGCATCCACAGTGTTAGCCAGAAATTTCCAAGGCCTTGAGGTCCGCCTCTGCCTGTGTCCCCAACCTCATCCTGTGACTGCTGCCTACCGTGTTGTAGCCATGCTGACCAATCCACTCAGCTTTGTACATGCTCACCCTCTCTCATACATCCTGTCCTCTGCCTGAGTAGAGCTCGCTCCTTCTCCTACTGTTTTTTTGTTTTTTTTGGAGGCCAGAGGGGATAATATCTTCTCAGCTTCCAAAGCTGAGCTTTGTTTCTAGTCCATCAAGCAAGATTATTTAGATGTCCATTCCCCTAACAACCCTTCCCTAACCTCCCAGGACAAGTCCAGTTCTCACTGAACACCCCACAAATACCATTTTCCTCTCAGTATGATAATACTTTGTGTAAGAGTTGACCTCCTCACTGCATTCCAAAATCTCAAAGGGCAGACTCTGCCCCTCATTCATTTCTGTACCCAGGAATCCCCTAGAATTTATTTATTCAGAGCTGTTTACTGAGCATTTACTATATGCTAGAGATTGGGAATAAACAAAAGAGGTAGTCCTCATGAGGCTAACATTTCAATGGAATAACAAAGCAAAAAACCACACACATTAATAAAACACTTCATATTGATAATATGCTAAAGTGGTAGTAGTATGCTACCAGTATACTAAATATCCATACTAACAGGAAACTAAAGCAGGGCCAGAGCGTGGGGTATTGATAGTTTAGATAAGGTTAGGGGGTCGCATATCTCTCTAAAGAAATGGCATCTGAGCAGTGACTTGAATACATAGTAAGTTCTCAGTAAAATTGAGTTAAATCTAAGTATAGTAACTGTAAAACTAAGTACAGACGATGGTTGTCTGTGAGTTACTATAATGAAATATCCAAGATGAATCATTAAAAAGGTGATTTTGGCTCACAGTTCTGGAGATTCCATTCAGAAATTAGGTGGCCCCATTCCTCTGGGCCTCTGGCAAGTGTAGCACATCACAGTGGGAATGTATGGCAAAGCAAACCATTTACATCGAGAGCAAGGCAGCAACAAGGGAAAGGAAGAAGCAGCAGCCCTAGTTTCCGTCAAGAGCATGCCACCCATGACCTAGGGCCCAGTGACCTTCTCTCAGGCCTCTCCCCCTAAAGCTTCTGCTACCTCCCAGTAGTGTCACCCGGGGGACCGAACACAGCTTCAGAGCACTAACTGAGGGTTTCACTGAGCAAAACCCCTACCCTGCTTTCTAGAAGTCCTTTCTTACAGTTAATTACATTCCAAGTCACAGGCACGAGGCTTGAGAGACCTGAGTGGGAGTTTTAATTAACCTATGTGGCAGAGGGAATGGAAGCCCACAACCCCAGAAGCCATTTCTGAGAGGTCCAGGGCTTGGATAATAAAATGGAGCATTCATTCCCATTAATGGGGTCATTGATTTAAGGTCCCAGCCCAGTGGGTTATTGATCAATGTTAATCATTAGAAAATTCTAAGTTAATGAATCTAACTGCCATGAGACACCTATGGGACTTGAGGAGGGCCAGTTAGATACTACAACCTTGTCATCTTCCAGTCCAGCAAACAGGCTTACTTACAAAACTCTAGATTTTTCTTAGGGAAAAAAAGGATAAAGTAAGAATCCATGGGGGTTAAACCATTTCTCCAGCTAAACATGGCCTCAGAGATTATTCCAAGCCTTTATAATATAAATCCTGCTCCAAACCCTATTCCTGGTTAACTTTTTAAAATAAGCTTTTTATTTCAGAATAGTTTTAGATTTGTATAAAAACCACAAAAGTAGTACAGAGAGTTCATACATCCATATACCCAGCTTTTTCTCTTATTAACCACTTACAGCATTGTCACAGTTAATGAACCGATTGTTATATTATTATTAAAGACCATATTTAATTAAAAATTTTCTTTCTACCTCAGGACCCCATCCAGGATACCACCTGATATTTGGTCATCTAGTCTCCTTAATCTCCCCTTGGCCTGTTTTAATGATCTTGACAGTTTTAAGGAGATATTCTGCAGATGTTTTGTTTGTGTTTTTGTTATTTTTGCTTTTACAATTAATTTTCTGCAGTGTTCAGCAATCTCATTTTTTTAACATGTATGAATTTTACTTAGTAATGGATTCAGTCTGTTTCAACACGTGCAACAGAGAGCACAACTCAAATCCAAACTGCTATTATCCACACCCCCCACCACCACCACTTCCCAGGCTCATGGGTATTTGCCTTATACTTTGGATTATAATCCAACATTATTTTTTATATTGCTCAGATTATTCCATCTCTGGCTGTTAGGAGCTTGCATAGCTGGTATATATAGCCCTGCCATTAAGGGACATTTTATGGTGTATGGGGTGTGTGTGTGTGTGCGCGTGCACTTCTTTATTTTCTGGCACTGTAGGATGCTCTGTGCTCATTTTGTGTATTTCCTGTCTTATTCCTGAAGTCAGCTATTCCTCCAAGGAACACTGATTCTTTTTATTGCAGGGCCCTCTATGACTTTTCATCATGAATTTTCATTCTGTTATTTTTTTTCATGAGTGTAAAACAAGTCATGCTCATTCTAGAAAAATTTAGCAAATATATGAAAGCACAGGGTAAAAAGGAGTATCACTAATAACTCAAGAGGCAGAGAAAGTCACCATTAACATCATGAGGTACTGCCATCAGGGCCTTTTGCTAGTAGCTGGCTCCTTAGGAGTCTATCCTTTGTTTTCACTCTTGGTCTCTAGCAGGCGCAGCAACATCCCCAGGGCACAAGGGAGTGATCTGCCTCACTGGTCTGTGCTGAAACTGGAGCAGATGGGTCATTTTGGCATCTCCTGAGCTGGCTTTCTCTGGGCCTGTTCCTTCTCATCCCTCCATATAACCTTGGGAACCACAGTATGACTCCAGCAGACTCATAGGAGAGGAGACTTCCTAGTTCTATGACCTTGGGGCATGATAGGTTATCTATTTCCTTGTTCTTTAAGTAAGGAATAAATGAGCAAATGTGCACAGAGAGGTGGAAAGAGGGACTGGTAAGTAGCAAGCACTGAAAAAAGCAAAGACTGTTATTATAATTACAATTATTGCTAATGGCCCAAGTAAACAACCTCCTAATGACAGTTCAGGCTTAGTATGGTCATGGTCGACAGGTCTTGGATGGATGTATCTGCATCCTCTAGAGACCTCTTGAAATTAACCTGACCTTTCCAAGAGTTTGGCTGACTTGGAAACATCTCCCTACAGGAATGCAAATGGAGAAGAGGTTTCCCAGTTTTGAGCTGAAAAAAATATTCTCAGAGACAGTACTGCTCTGTGGTTAAGAACATGGGCTCTAGAGCCAGAGCCCCCAGGTTCAAACCCCAGTTCCATTACTTACCTTCTGGCCTACCTTCATGCAAGAAGTTATTTAGCATCACCAGACCTAAGGTAAGGATATGAATGCTGATGTCTCACAAGTTTGCTACAACTACCGAGTATGTTCATAAATGTTAAAACTCCATACCACATCTAACATAGAGTAAGCTTGAGGTCACCACAGTCTCTGGAGGAATCATTAGGTCACCTTCTGACTGGATCCTTTGATAGGAACTATGGATGAAATTATTCCACTTGAAATTTATTTCCTTGGAAAACCCTTCCAGGATTTCGAGGCTGGGCCAGTGCCCCAGCATATGGTCCCAAAGCTCTCCTAACCTCCCTTTCTCGGCACGTACCTCACTGTCTTCTTGTCACCATCCAACTGATAACCTAACCAACTGAGCCTGGGAACAGTAAGACTAGTTCTCTCCAACTCTTAGCATAGATCCTGGTACACAGCACATAACCTATGGTTGTTGGGTGGGTGAATGAATGAATTTGGAGAATCCAGAGTAATCTCACTAGTTTAGCATCATAAAGCAGGAAAACATGTGGTCAATATATTTTGGGTAAGTCACCTAACTCTCTGGGCCTCAGTTTCACTTTCTGTAAAGTAGATGTAATAATTTGTCCTCATTTCCTGAAACTTTTCAGGATTAAATGACATCATGTATGCAACACTCCTAACCACCCTCATTTGAATGTTCTTTATGTTCCTGATGCTACACTAGGTATATAGTATATTTAAATGATAAATATAATGGTACTTAACAAATATTAGTTTTCTTCTCCCAGAACGACATTAATTCAGAGTATACTTGTTGAAAGGATGAATGGATGGATGGACAGATGGACAGACAGATGGGCCAGCTTTCCAGCAGCAGGGGATGACAAGAATGTAGGGGTACCCTTGGCTCAGCAGAAGGTGACATGATTTTAGTATAACTCTTTGGACTTCATAGGTTCCTGGGTATGAAGGTTTGGCTTTAATTAAAGCCGCAGCACAGTGTTAAATGCCATTTTATTTTAGTTCATAATTAACACTAATGAGATGAGTAGATCACAAATAGCACATATTTTGAGCAAGTGAAAAACAACATCTGAGCTTGGTGGTTTCCATTTCTGCCCTCCCCCCACCCCCCCCGCCATGCTCTGTTCAATTAAAAGTTTTGAGAAAATATTGCAACTATGCTCCTTGTCTTGGCGGTAATGAAGCATATTAATTTGAATGTGATGAATACAATATTCCACTGACTTTTTTATTCTCTTATCTACAAAAGTTTAAAATAATGGGCCAATTAAACCAGGGAGGAAGAATGCAGAGTTTGCCTGGAGCTCCAATTCAGCAACCAAAGAACTAAAAGAATAAAACTGTGACAGTGTCTGAGCCAGACTCCCTCCCCTTGGCTATAGCTGACAGACACTAACTCATACTGGACAGATGTGGATCAGAGCAGAAAACACATTGTATTAGGAATCAAGAAGCTGGCATACAGGTCATCCTTCAACGTTTTCTTGGGGGATATTTATTGAGTGGATACCTGGATGGATATTTGGAGGCAAGGACTCATGGATGGATGGATGGATGGATGGATGGATGGATGGATGGATGGACTGGACTGGATGGATGGATAAAATGGATAAAAAGGCCAGATGACCTCCTAAGGTCCCATTCTACCTAAGGTAGCAAAGTCTCCTATGGAGCTTGTTTAGCCCTTTCAAGGTCTAGAAATCAGACACATAGATTACAGGTAAAACCCAATTCTCTGACCTCTTTACCCAGTGGGCGTTATGTATAAATTATAGATCTGTCCTGAACTCAGGTACATCCCATTGAAGGTGTGTTCTAAACCAGTTATCATAGCAACTGAACCTTGATACTGAACCAGGGACATCCTGGAACACATCTGTGAACCTGACACACAGTGTAGGTATCTCTTTGAGGACCTCTGGAAGGCTCCCCATCTCTACGTGTCCTTTAATCACTAACTACCTTGCCACGGTGACACCTAAGGCAGTCTGCAGGTACACACTCCACCACCCTTGTCTACTTTGTCCTCTCTATTTGTGTAGTGTACACTGCAGACATTTTAACACACACAGTGTTAGTGCTTAATTTAAAATGCACTGTGCTTATACCAAAAAAAAGCCTTAACATTGCCTGAAAAACCTTGCACACCCTGGCATGTATGCATCCCAGCCTTATATGTTCCCATGCCTCCACCATCCTTGCCTATTCTCTGAGCTGTAGAACTAGCCTTCAATCCATCGCTAAACGTCTTTTCAACTTAGGTCATTTTGCCTTAAAAGTTCTTGCTCCACCTGGTATCTAGTTAATGTTTGTTCATCCTTTAGCTCTCATCTCAAGCATCAGTTCATCAAGGAAGGCATCCCTGATAAAACTCCCTACACCAGCTCTAGCCTGGGTTAGTCCCTATTTTTATGTTATCACATCCATAAGCATTTTTCCTTTTTGTGCTATCACAGTGATAATCATATACTTGCGCCCTTACTTAAGTCATGCATGTTTCCCCCATTAGCTCATTAGCTCCTCTCATTGCATCCTTAGTGTTTAGTATAGTTTCTGGTTCTTAATGGATACTCAGTAAATATTTGTTGATTGAATGAATGAATGAATTCCTAATGGAAGACCTTTGGCTCTTTCTGCTTCACTATACACTGCTTCTGTTTTTGGACTTGGTAATTTCTGAAGCACTTACTTTGTACTGGGAATTTAAACAGCTAAGTTCTGCCCTTGGTCTCAAGCACTTCACAATATGGCAAGTAACAAATAACTGCACAAGAGTATAGGATGTAAAGTGTGACAATGAGTGTAAGCATGATCCTTCATGAACAGGGAAGAAATCCTCCTATCTCTTTTCCAAAACAGGCATTCCCAAAGTCCAGTATGAAAGGAAAAGGTGTTGGCAGAGAAAATAAGGATGAGGGCAGAATTTCAGGTAAAAGGACTCTATGTGGGAAGACACAAAAGGCAGAGCCTGACACTGGAAGGTTGCAAGTCTCTGAATGGAGGGAATGCCAGATGGGGAGAGGGGTCTGGAAGAGGCAAGGCTGGGAGGCAGGCTGAAGCCACCACAGAGGACCTCGGTGACAGCTAAAGACAGCAGCCTCAGAGACTGTAGGGAAAGAACATGCATGGTGAGTTCTGCGACTTGGAGACTTCCCTCTGGAAATGCTTTGAGGAAGAGGGGTGCATGTTTCAAATCAGGGAGTCGTCCCCTGGGGGAATGAACAACCTGTCCCAGGGCTGCCAATCAGGCACCTTCCCAGAATCTAAGCTCTCCTTTCCGAAGGATGCTCAGTATGACTGACCTTGCTTATTCATCACAGGGAGAATTAATTTCAGGGTAGAGAATTAAAAAAAAATACAAGATTAAGCAGTGTAATCAGCTGCTACCCAGAGTTGGAAATGCAATAAATAATAATAGCATTGAGAGCTGTTTTTAATAACTCACCAGTGTAATTTAGCCTCTGCTTCTTGGAGCATATGTAAAATATGTCAAAATGTGTATAGCGGCAAATGCCTCATTGCCAGCCTCCGAAGACAAATGTCTTCCCAGGAGGGAGTTGGGGGGGGTGTGGGCAGGACATGGAGGAGAATGTGGAGGACAGGATCACAAACAGGGCGGAAGAAGGCAGACATCATTCACCGGGGCAGCATTCATGCAAAATTGTGCTCATTTGCTGAGGGAATAGGTTTCAACTGGTTTGTCCTCAAATGTGCAGCAGGTTAATAGCGATGATATAGTCGAGGAGATATTTATAATTTGTAAGAGCATAAATTGTTTTCAGATGCTGCAGAATTACCATTGCATGTAGTAGATATTCTAATTACAGATCATCCTGGCTTATTATAGCAGGTCCCCAGGGATAGCTTTGCAGCTTTTACTTAGTTGAGTTACTAAATATTCATGCAGCCATTGAAGTTTGTGTTGTAAAATGTTTGATAAATTCTGACTTTTAGTAATTTATGTGGGTTGACTCCATCCCTTTAGTACAAATTGGTGAGATGTGCTAAGAATCCTTTCCTTTTAGGGAGACAACTAGATACAGTTGAGATGGGGCAAATTTCAGAGCCAGAGAGACCTGAGTTCTAGTTCTACCACTCATTAGCTGTGGCCTTTCAACTAACTTCTAGTGTCCCTACCCCCGACAGACTGAGGATGATTATGACAATGACGGCTAATATTTATAGGTCACTTAGTCTTATCTCCATCACAATAATACTATGATGTGCATTATGATCCTCATTTTAAAGATGAGGAAACTGAAACCTGGACAACTCACATGCTTTTCCTGGCACCAAGCTGGACCTAACCCAGTTCTGTGTCACTTCAGAGCCAGGCCATCGATTCTGCTGTGGTAGCTTCTGATATAACTGATACAGTTCAGGGGAAAGTTGAGGAAATGTGTGTAAAGTATAGTTTCTGGCAGGTAATAGGAACTGTAAATGTCTCTTGAATTTAAGGACAAGGTTTATCTTCTTTTGCCCTGTCCTCTCTGGGGAGATGTAATGTCTTCATCGACTTTTATTAGTGTCATGTCACTGCTTAGCCTTGTCCTAATCACTCTGCATCCCTCAAAACCTCAGGTTTTAATTTACCAGATTGTCATACGGTGACAGCCCTCACACTGTGGGCTGGACTATAAATTAGTCAAAAACCAGAGAATACTTTAGCATAACACGGTAAAATGAAAGGTGCACAGATCCTGTGAGGCAGCAAGCCTGCTTCTGGGTATGTATGCAAAGGCAGGTTTTCGCCACCTCTGCATTATTGACATTTTCGGAGAAACATTATTTGTTGTAGCAGAAGCTGTTCTGTGTGTTGTAAGATATCTAACAGCTTCTCTGGCAGTTTCTTCCTAGGAATGAAGGAATGAAAGAGAATAAAAGAGGAAACAAGGGATGAAAAGAGAAAGAAAGAGGAGAGGAGAGAGTTCAGTGGTTAATTACAGTCAAGTCTGCAGGTTTGATTACAAATGTGTGTGTTGAATTGCAATTTCCGTTGAAACCTCAACAAAGCCTGGCTTCCTCCTGAGAGAGCAAAGGAGTAAAAATTGAAACATGACAGTGGGGATTTAAACAACATTATTCACTGGCTTTATTGACAAATAACTTTAACTGACAACAGTTAAATTCTCTCAAACCAGCAAATGATTAGCACTGACAATTGACACAAATATTGCACTCTCACTAATGAATGTGCATATTACTCTTCCCTGGCAGGACAATTTCTGCTCTCTATTCTGGTTTCTTTTTTCTTTTTATTCTGTGTGTGTGTGTGTGTGTGTGTGTGTGTGTGTGTGTGTTGGAAGTAGTGCTGGTGCTGGTGGCACTGGGGATTGAACCCACTTTCATCTCCAACCGTTTTTTTTTTTTATTTTATTTTAAAGAGAAAAATCAAAAACAATCAAGTAAATTTAAAAAACAGCAACAATAACAAAACAATAGTGATATAGGTTTTCAAAACAAGATGAGAGGAACTTAACGACAGTTGTTATGTTGCATATTATTATCTTCAAAATAATTGCTCTGGTTACCAGATACAGACATGCAAAACTGATCAAACAATATGATTTCCCTTTGAGCAGTTCCTTCTCTTTCACTACATCTATTGTAACTTCTGGATCTTATTTAATTTCTTACACTAATGAGACATACAGTGTTTACACGTGTGAGTCTGATTCATTTCACTTATGAATATGGTTTCTAGTTTCATCCATTTACCGATAAAAGTGTCTAGTTTATCCATCTTTATAGATGAGTAGTACTCCACTGTATAAAAGTACCACTTTCTTTAAAATCCATTTCTCAGTTGATGGGCATTTGGGTTGCTTCCAGGATTTAGATATTACAAATTATGCTGTTATAAACATAGGTGCACATATGTTGCTGTGGTACGATGTTTTTAAATACTCTTTATTTTTTATTTTGAGACAGGATCGTACTGAGCTTGAAAGCGCAATCCTCCTGCCTCAGCCTTCCAGAATACTATGATTACAGGTGTTGACATAGGACGGCCTCTAGTCTGTTTTAAACAGTGACTTACCCCTCTGCCCCTCAGCCAGGAACCACAGAAGGAGTGGAAGTGGTGACCAAATGAAAAAAAGGGGGAAGCAGTCCTGCAGCTCAAAACTTGGAGGCATAGATCCTGACGTTCACCCCAAAAAACCATGGAACCCTGAAAGCAGAGTACAAGTTCCTTCCAAAATTTATCTCCTTGGGCCAGCGATATAGTTTAGTGATGCAGCACTTGCCTGGCAAGCACAAGGTCTTAATTTTGATGTCCAGTACTGAAAAGAAAAACAAGAGGGAAAAAAAAAAAAAAGATTTGCTCTCCTGAGGTTCTTGGGATGAGCTTTCACCGGTTTTCTAAAATCCAACAAGGAAAACCAGGAAGTTTTTCTTCAGCTGTTTCTCCTCCCCCACCTCTTAATGGAGCCAATCTTAAAAATAAATAAGAAGATTTGGTTTGAGAATTGACTCTTAAGGGTCAAAAATGGGAGTGGGTGTGGAAAGCCAGCTCACCTAGACTCAATGGGCATTTGCTTGAAGCAAGAAACCTTTTCTAAGTGATGTCACTGTGAAAGAGAGCCTCTAGGTAGATGCGCTGAGGTTTTTAACCTTCCAGACTGCCTAAAATGGCTCTGTAAGCTGCCACCTATAAGAAGTTCACTGTTCCTTGTGACAAGACAAACGAGAAAACCTGTGAGGAGTCAAGCACATGGTCGCTCCATGAATACTACTGATAATACTGATAGTATTTAGTTCTTTATCTTTGTTTTCTGGCTTGTAAACATAAATAACATAGCCTACCTCAAAGGGTGACCATAAGGAGTAGCAGAGTATTTTTCCAACAAATACTTACTGAGAAGCTACACTAAACAAAGAAATTTAAAAGGTTAAACAGAACCTTGCAAGCTAAAATTCTTAGAGGGCTCCTTAGATGCTATGAACCTCCCAGCTGGTAAAAGGTTTTTCTCTTCATCCAGTGTATTCATGTGTCCAACAGGTACACAGAGCTTGGGTGGGCAGTGAATATCTGAGAAAGGGAAGAAGGAAGAAAAGAGGGATGGAGGAAGAAAAGAGAGAAAGATGAGAGGGAAAGAAGGAAGGAGATATCATTACTTTATTATTATACAGTTATCATCATCATTATAAAACTAATTTAAATAAACCTATCCTGTAACCTCCCCTGCCCAAAAAAAGGGCACCAAAGAAAGGGCTAAAATAAGGAACACAGAAATAATTTTCTCATTTCGACTCGTGATGGGAATAATAGTGATTTTCTCTCTTAACCATAACTATCTTACCACTAAATAATTTGCTTTCTGGTAGAATCAGGACCTCTGAGATGGTCCTTTCATTTCTCTCACATTCTTTGGAGAAACAGATTCTTTCATTTCTCTCACATTCTTTATAGAAACAAAAACTCCAAGTGCAATTATTGACATTATTTTTATAGGGACTACAGCAAAATGTTCTGGAAAGTGAGGCTCATACCAAATTAGTTTATCCAAATGAAGTTTAGACAGTACTTTGCCTGAAGGAATCCACGGAGCAATTTGTCCCAATGGTGCAGGAGCAGGAAAACACAGAAAAGCCACATGCCTGCCACAAGCTACTGAGTCAAGTGCAGGCAGATGGACGTAACATGGAACCTGGGTTCTCAGTCCACTGAGAGAACGGTTTCCATCTCGTGGGACATTGAACTGCAGGGACCCCTCTATTAAGTTCAGGTTACACAGTGACAGCTCCCTGACAGCCACAGACTTAGCAAGCTAAAGGAGAATTTTATTTTGTGATAGCTGGGGGCAGACACTAGAGCATACTTTAAGTAGCACCAGCTCCTACTCAGCCGAGAACACTTGCGTGGAATGGAGACTTTGCACAAGCACTCAGCTAGCTATTCTTGAGGAAGTCTGATTTTCCTCCCTAAAAAAGTAACCCGTCCTTTCCCCAGATTCAAATGTTCTAACGATTCATACACAGTCTGTGAATTCTCTATGGGGCCCAGCTGATGACTATATATCCTCAAGCTAATGGCCAATGATAATGGTAATAATGTTGCTAATGTAGTTCCTTCTATGCATAATTACTAACTCATTTAAATCTCACAACTCTCTGAAGAAGATAATATGATTATCGTTGTTTTACAGGTGAGAAACTCAAGCACAGAGAGGTTAAGCAGCTCACCAATAGTCACAGAGTGAAGTCAGAGGTAGAGTTAGGAATCAACACAAGGTAACCTGGCTCAGAAGCTGTGCTCTGAACTTCTGCACTACACTGCTATTCAGTGAGTGTCAGGGACAACTACATAGTTTTTAGCATTATCTCGCTTCCCTACTGCAACAATCCTGTAGTATGGGAACTAATACCCCTGGGAAAGGAAATTGGGTCCACAAATTAAAGTGAGGGCTGGGAGTGTAGCTCAATGGTAGAGCATTTTCCTACATGCTCAAGACCTTGGGCTCTACTCACAGCACTGCAGGGAAAGAAGGAAAGAAAAATTCAAGTGACTTATCCCAGGTCACACATCTAGTAAGTGGTAGGACTAAAATGCAAACCCGGAGACTCTGGGATTATTTGGCATAAATTTGTTATATCTTGGTTTCTGAGACTCTTGAGGGGCCCTGTTGATGGCAGGTGATATTCATTTGCTGTGATTTGAGGGCCCAAATTGGAATCCAGCCTTCCGTGCTGGCCAGATTAGAACAAAAGACAGCAGTCTGGTTACAGGAGTTTAGTCACCCCATCCCATCTTCACTTAGAACTTTCCTGAATGATCAAACCTTTGTTTCTTTGTGACAAATAGCCCCAGGAGAAACAAATACTGCTAGTAGTGATAAAGGATGAGAGGGCCGACTATATGAAAATTCTGGGTTTAAAAAATAATAATTTAAGAGAGATTAATGAGAAAAGTATCAAGTTATTTATAAGCTCAGAATTTCAATATAAACATACTTTATCTGGCAATAAGAAAAGGCAATTTGTGATATAGATTTCACCAGTGCTCCAGTCAGGGTGGAAATTCTCATCAAGTGGAAGATGAAACTTCCAAAAGGGGGTTACATGTAGCAGAAAGTTTTTTACAGAACCCACATGACCGAATAGAACTGTGATGTGAATGTGATGAGAAGGCGAATCTCTAGTCAGTGATTTGCACGGCTTTCAAATGCCAGACCAAAGACACACCTTATGGTTGCTGGAGATGTGGGAGAGCATGAATTTAGGAATCAGGTGGGGTTGAGTTTGATACTCAACCAGTACCTGTGAGATCTGAATTTCTTTCTGATCTTAGGGAAGAAAAAATTGCACCTTGCAATTGGGAGGAGCTAGTAGTTGTTATTCTTGTGGCCATTGAGGTGACTCATCTTGGACACATATGTCCCTAAAGTTTAAGATGAGGAGACAGTCATGATGGGGACTTGTCTTTGAGGTCAGAATTCTTGGAAAATTTTAAATCCTTAACTGGTGATGGCAAGTGGGAACCACCACCTCGCTTCACATGCCATTCACTTCCAGAGGGAAGTGACAAGGGCTTAATCTGGTGCCTGGCATTTAGGTTTGCATCTAACAGATGCTCAGCAGTACCTGTTGATGAAACTAAACCTGGAATTCTCTGTGTGAGGTGAAATAGGGAAACAGGTGAAAATGTAAAACAGAAGCCTAGGATAGAAGTTAAGACTAGAGTCTTCCACCCAAAGCTGTCATCTGGAGCAGTAAGCATGGTTCAGTGTGCAGAGAGGGGAGGGTGCAGAAGCAGGATGTCGGCCCACTCAGGGAGCCCAAGGAGGTTTTCACAGGCGAGGTCCCCACGTTAAAGAACACATGTATGCAAGACATCAGCAACAACAGCAGGCACCACGGAGCAGAGAAGAAAGCCACTTGAGTCTTTATTATACAATACTTATACAGGCTGTTATCTCGTATTTGCATTCTTACATAGCGCTGTAACCAGTGCATGTGTGTTCACCTGTGCTAAGTCATGGTTAGATAACTGTATCCCACTGCATGCCTTTGCTAGACAAGCAGGGTCATGTCCTGGGGTGTCCTTCGATGCCCCTGAGCTTTGAAGCAGTCTGAGTGGTTCCCCACACAGGAAAATCAAGGCTTGCACAGTCTTATAAGGCAGACAGTTGGCAAAAGGGAGCAGAAGAGAGAAGAGGAGGAGAAGGTAAAACAGGTATAGGGTACAGAAGCCAAGAGAACAAAGTGTTGACTATTGGAAACTCAGAAGTCTCCCAGGTTCTACCTTAATTCTTCATGTCTGCACATGTGAATACCATAGATCTCACTAAGGCCAAATTTAATTACACTTACTAGGCTCCAGAGAAGGGAAATGACATAGAGATAGGAAGCCATCGGGGCAGGTAAATTTGTCAGACTTCCTTCTGGGTAGATGGGATCTGGAAGGCAGTGTGATGTCCTATAAACCAGTGGTGAGAATGAGAGGGAAGAAACATTGTAACTGATAGCATTTCTTGATTTCCAAAGGATAAATATTCCTACCATGCTGATTCTAGCCACTAAGGTTTCCTTGAAGGTTTCCTGAAAATTTCCTAGCTGAGAAAGCTGATTCCAGGTGCTATGGTTTGGCTATTGTGTGTCCCCCAGAGGTTCATGTGTTAGCAGGTTGGTCCCAGTGGGGCAGAGTTGAGATGGCAGATCACTCAAGAGTTGGGGCCTCTTAGGAGAGTCTTAGATCATGAAAGCTTCACCTTATGAATGGATTAATGCTGCTGTATGTCACAAGGGATTGAGTCAGGTCTGGTAGTAATGGGTTAGTTCCCAGGGGAGTGAGTTGTGATATTAAGTGAGTTGTGTGTCCCTTACTTTTTTTTTTTTTTGTTAAGAGCAGACCCTTTATTCTCTAAGGCGTGTTAAAAAGATTATAAATGAATTGCGCATTTTGGTATTAGGATGCATACAGTAAATAACATGTGTAAAAATGCAGCCATTTTAGATCTCCTGGGGAAAACAGCAGTAACTCTTCCTCATGTGAGAAGCATGGAAAGAATGCCATCGAAAGAGGCTCAATCAATATATTATCTTCAGAACAAGCAAGGGAGCTATAGATGAGGGCTGCGGATAGATATTATAGATGAGGGATTCTGTTGTCATAACCACTTGGAAACCCGGCAGAATGTGCATTCAATCCATAAAATAAATGGGCAACTTATTATTCAGGTTTAGCTCAAATTTTGGTGAGCTTGGCAAAATTTGTCATTGTGAAAATGTACTTTGGACTCAAAGGGGAAAAAAAGGCCCATTTTGTTTAACAGGCAGCTCTCTCCAGAACTGAAAAGAAAACGGAGTTAAGTGCCTCATCCCCCAACTTTCATTAACCCTCAGACTAACAGGAAGGCTGGAGATATTACCAATGCTGTATCTCTTTTCCCCTTGGAAGTACTGAAGTGAAGCCAGAATAAGTATCTTGCTTAATGTGAATACACAGTTCAATGCAAGGACTGCTAAGAGATCCCTAAACTTCAGCTCTCTCAGTTCAGTGTGTCTCCCAGCTTACTTTCTCCAGGCACCTAGCTTCTTGTCTTGCCATGTGACCACCTTATTTTTCCACATACACTCCTGCAATTGTGATGCCATCTGCCATGAGGTCCTCACTTGAGCCAAGAAGATGCTGGCATCATACCCTTAAACCTCCAGAACTTTGAACTAAATAAACTTTTATTTTTATAAAGTACCCAGCCTTAGGTATTTTATTATAGCAACAGAAAATGGACCAGAGTACCACTGCCAAGACTACAATGAGGTAGGAGATTGACCCATAGACCCAAGATATGTAGAATTTCTTCCCTTTTTACAAAAAAGGGAAAGCAAGGGATACTAGAACTCACATTATTCTTGTTATTTTAAATTCATTACACACATATGGGAGAAAAAGTCAATAATGGTGTCACTCTCTATCCTGGTCCCTCTAGTCTTCTCTGTAGAAACAACTAAAATTCTCAACAATAAATGCCTTTCTAGAAATATCTTATGTATATGCCAAGATGTGTGTATCTCTTTTCAATATTAAAATAGTAATGTGCTAAACAACTTACTTTCTCCATTTAACAATATATTTTCACTATTTTCCCAGGAGATGTACATACATGTGCCATATTACTTTAATGACTATATATGATTCCTTTTATATATTCACTATTGCTTATTTAACATTTCCTCACTATAAGATCATTTCAGTATTTTGCTATTGTAAGCAAATTGTGCAATGAGTATCTTTATACATACATATCTGTACAAGTGTAGGCATTTCTAAAAGTGAAATTTCTGAATCAAAAACATACACCTTTTATTTAAATATTTACATTCTTACCAACAATTCAAGAGAATGAGTCTCCCAACATTGTTACCAAGTTAGTGTACCTTCAAAATCTGAGACCAGTCTTTGCTGAGTGTTTATTTTGTTTTCCCATTTTTCCCTGACTTTCTTATTTGATGTAATTTTATTCACAGAAAAGGGGCCTGGGCTCATGAGGATTTGGGAACTTGCCCAAAGGTAGCTCTGTGAGATTCTAAGTTCCTAATCTTCTGTCCTCACTGCATTGAATGCCCTCCCCTCTTAGCTCACTCCTGACATTCCAGTGTAAGAAGAGCATAAGGTTCCCCTACAGAGCCCAGGTGTTTAGGGCAACAGCATCACTCATTTGCTTTCCCACTTCTTTCCCATTTCTAGAAGGTTTATTCTTCCACTGATGTCTGAGGATCACAGGGACAGCCTGACTATCGTTGTCATAATTTCTGACACCAATATAAAATTGCTCAAAGACAAATATAACTGTGTGCTCAACCTAGTTTACAGTAACATCCTGGTGATATAGTTTCCAGGGACACTTTGTAGTGTCAAAACAGGGAGTACCCGTATTCTACAATCAATTTGTTTGGTTTTTCGCTGTGGAAGTAAAGACAAATTGTTGTCTCTTTGAAAAAACAAAACCTTGCTTTCATGTGTCAGTCTCTGTGAGATCTAAAGCAGTGTCTTTCTTCATGTCTTTGAGTTGATATACACTGCTACACATTCCCTCTGAGTCCTCTGCAGAACACGCCATGAGATGTTGCCAATTATGGTTACACTCAGCTAGCAGATGTTAAGGGGTTGGTTAAACCTTTGGAGAAATTACCTGGAAGAAGAGGAAATAAAAGCAAGGATTACTATGAAACATAGAGACTGCAAGCTAAGAGGAGGAGGGAGCAGGGAGGAGTGGAAGGGAGGGAGAGAGGGAGTACAAGGGAGAGAAACTAGTGAAAATAAACATGCGCTTAGGACAGCACTGGGAGAAGCTTGGGAGCGTGGTTTTCCGGCTTTAAATACCTGCCTGGCGTCTTGCTGTGTACCAGGCTTCAGAGAAGATGTGGACAGAGGGCGAATCCGAGGGGCTCCAAACCTTGGGAATAGTGGTTGTCCTGTGCTCCTCTCTCAAACTTTTGCACTACCTCGGGCTGATTGACTTCTCAGACGGTAAGCGAACCCGTGAGCTTCCTCGTTTCATATGAATGTCTTTGCTTGCTCGGGTTATTATGAACAACGTAGTTTTTAAAATGCAGGGAAGTGGCGCTGAGACCCACAGGATTTGAAAAAGCCGGGCAGAATCGGCACTGTGTAGATCCCCGCCCTCCTGATACAGGATTGCCTGGCGGGAGCGCTGTCCTTCGTGCTGAAAAATGACGTCCCGGGCTGCGAGGGGGTGGAGGGGGAGTTAGGGTCTTCTCTTGCCCCCTTCTGCGCATGTGGGTCTCGGTGCCCACTGGCTCTGTGAGATTAGAATAGCATATCCCACTTCTCTTAAAAAGTGTCTGGTTAGTATTTATAATTCTGATTAGAAACCAAAAATTTAAAAGTCATGATGTTGATTAACTTTAAAAGTAGTTAAGATCACATGGAGGTAAAAACCCTTTGTAAAGTGTTAATCAGAATGCCTGACAATTTGAAAACATTTGACAGATGTTGGTTCCCTTCCCCAAGCTTGACCTTCAGGCCTCATAAGAACCTTTATTCTAAAGCCACAACAGCTTAGGCATTAGCCTTTTTCTTGCATGAGAATGTAAATAATTACATAATGCAGGTTAGCCACATTGCTTTGGAATAGAAACTTAGTGGTTTGGAACCTTCGAGCTCCTCTCCTCTAATTATACAAAAAATTTGTACGAGGTTATTGTAAACTATCATCTCCCCACACACACACTGCAGAACACAAGAACATATTGCTTCTATCTTACTGTATTTGAGCAATAAGAAGGAAGAAATGTTAATTGCACTGATGTGATCCATAAGGAATATATATATATGTAGAAATATCACATAATACCTTATAAATATGTGCACTTATTATGTGTTTATTATGAATTTTCTCATGTTTAAGGAAATGGAAGTCTTAACTATCTTGATTTCATCATTATACACTGTGTACACATGTATCAAATTATCACATGATAACTCATAAGTGTATACAATTAAGATACAACTAAAATGAAATTAAAATATTTAACAGTCACAGAAAGACAGTTAATGGTTTGGCTTGCAAAATTAAAGCAGTTCAAAAAATGAAGAGTTTTTTCTTCCTCCTTATGGGATGTTGTTCCAAATAGAATACAGTTTGCCTGTATGATTTTTATCATATAAAATTAGGTTCCTAGAAAGCTTTCAAATTTTATAAGCAATGTATTAAATAATACCAGCCTCCAACAATGTACATTCAATGCATATATACAAAATTTATTCAATGTGTATTCCTCAGTAGCTGCATAGGGCAAGCAGACTTTCTTTTCCAAGAGCTAGCACATAACCATATTGTACATAATAATAAAATATGTCTATAAACAAAGGACTTGCTAAAATATCAATCAAAGCTAAGATGGATCAAAATGCAAATTTCTCAAAAAATTAAAACCAAACATTCTATTTGTGTGAACTGCTCTCTTTTTAGATATCTTCCCAAAAGGGTGCAAGTCATCTTATTACAGTGACATGCATACCCATGTATATAGCAGCACAATTTATAATAGCTCAATCTTGGAAGTAGCTTATGTTATGGTGAATAGGTAAAGAAAATGAGATATTTATGCACATTTCAGTACTACTCTGCCACACAGAAGAATAAACTTGAGGCATTCATAGGTAAATGGACGCCCCTTGAGACCATAATATTAAGTGAAATAAATCAGGTGCACAAGTTTAAATATTGCATGTTTTCTATTTAATTCAAATATAAATAGATCAAAATAAAAGATAATAGGAAGTAGGGAGATCTTTTTCAAATGAAAAGGGAAATAAGAGATGGAGGCATTATAGGAAATCCAATCTCAAACTGAATGGAAAACTCTTTGCACCGAGGAATCTAGAAGGCAGCGTTTATTATGTTAGCAGGCTGGTGAGACCAAGTCCAAATGACTAGCAGTGACTGAGAGTGAAACAGAAAGTTATATACATTTTGCAAGCAGGAAGTACAAAATCTGATAGCAGGTTATTACATGGTTGGTTACATACATTGTCAATCAGTTCATTCTAAATATATTTACTTAAAAAGAATTGTTTATCATAATATAGAAACACTCTGGGAAAGAGGGGAGAGGGTTTCTTGTGGGAAAAGCAGAGTTAAATGTGTCCTTGACTGGGTCAGTCCATTCTGGGCCTGAAGTTCGTGAAGCAGTAACACAGCCAAGTTGGCTCAGTGCATTATCTGGATGCAGACCATCGAGGCTAACTGAAGTTAGCAGGCTAGCTAAGTGACAAGCAGAAGGAGCATGGTCACAGGTCTCTAACTGATCTCTAGCTTTTACTATGAAATACCTGTAAGTTTGCTATTCTGTAAGTGTGCCCTTACACTGTAAGTGTGCCCCAACAGAGGGAAGTGGAGGGAGGGAATGGAAAGGAGGTGAAAAAATTGAAAGAAAAAATGGAAATATAGCTTTTGTTAATAGGGAGAGAATGAAGAGATGGAGTGGAGAGGGGTGGAGTAGGGTACAAAAAAAATTAAGATGCTTTATATATATGTACCAACTCCCCACAATAAATACAGTCATGGGATACTACAAACACATTCTAATATTTATTTTACAAAACCTTAAATATAAGATGATGTAGTTTGATAAATCCTAGAGTCAAGAAATAATTTGGGCCTTGATATTTTTAATGATGATTTTTAATCTCTGATTCATGCTGTCCTAAAATTCTTTGGAACTCTAGAGTGCCCCAAAGATTTCTTTGAACTCAGTCTAATAGGTTAGGATGGTAACTGAGACTCTGAGCACTTCATCTCTGGTCCAGCCAGACCAGCTCCACTTTATCTTTTCTATATATTAGTCCTGAACCTAGAGATTTATAAACTTAAATTAAAATTTATTGAATCTGTGATGCTATGATTTTATAACCCTGCTTTCCTAGGCTGTGGCACATTCAGAAAACCTTTTCTTCCTTAAAAACCACCTGAGATCTAACAAGCTGGAAGATATATATATTCTTCCCTTCCTGGCCCTCTGTTTCTTAGTTGTGTTCTTTCAAAGATCCAAATTCAACTTACTAGTTCAAAACAATTGAACAAAACCCCTGATCTCCATTAGATTCTAGGAGAACATGTTCCAGCCCTGTTCAGAGCTTTGGAGAAGTTACTCACAGAGATTAAAAATTAATACAAGAGCTTCTTCCTTTCCTTTAAGGCCAAAAGTGCAGTAGAAATATTGTCTCACTCTTCCTTTCCATGTCCTTTAGAATATATCACCCTAATCCCACCATAGCGTCTCAAAATTTCAGTTTTTTATTTATAAATTGGGTCTTGAAATTGCACCATTTATTTAATGTTATTTAATGAGGATATTTAAGGTGAAAACTAGAGTGCAAATGCTTGAAACTATCTCTAAGACTCCTAGGTGAAGGAAGAGAAAGAAAGAGTTTAACATTTATTCAGTACCTACAATATGCCTAGTAGAGTGCTTTTTTTTTTGTGGTACTGGGGATTGAACTCACAACCTTGTGCTTGCAGGGCAGGCACTTAAGCCACTGAGCTAAATCCCCAGCCCTAGAGTGCTTTTATATCCATGAGCTAATGTAACCTTCAAAATAACTAATACAAGCATTTTAAATAATACTAAAAAGTAGGCATAGTTATTGATTTTATATAAGGAAGAAGAGATATAGAGAAGTGAAATAAAATTTCTGAAAATATAGCAATAGCAAGGTGGAGGTGCTTGTCTCTAAAATTTCACCTCCTACTCTGTATACCAAGTGCCTCAGCAAGACAGCCAGTTCCAGATGGGGTCTGTGATCTGTCATTAAGTCTACACCAGATGTAGACTCTTTCACTATAGCCCTCACCATATGGTACCATTTTCAATGTGTGTAGGCCATGGGAAACTCTGCCTACTGACTGGTGAACTAAGGAGACAAAACCACTTGTGGCTAAATCTTTTGGGACCAATGTGTGCAGTCACTCTGAGGACAGCAGTGAAACATTTCAGAAGAACCCATCAGAAACATTTCTTAGGATCTTGGTCTTCATCTTACCATATTTTTCAGGGATAATTTGGGGGTAATATTGAGATACTGGACCCAGAGTCAGAAGAGTAGGGTTCCAATATCAGTTGTGCCAACTGTTAGTTTTGTGACTTTCAGCAAGTCCCTTCATTCTCCCTAAGTCTTACTTTTCTTTATAGAATAGAACAATGAGTATGATGATTGTATTAACTTCCTAGGACCTCCACAACAAGTTACTACCATCCAGGTGACTTAAAATAATAAAAATGTAACCTGTAATAGTTTAGGGGCTCAAAACCTGAAGTCAAAGTGGTAGCAAACTCTCCTGGAGTGTGAAGCATCTTGAGAAGGATGCTTCCCTGCCTTTCAGCTTTCATGATCTTTCACTGGCTGCAGCACTGCCCCAGTCTCAGCCTGTCTTCACTCAGCCATCTTCTCCCTGTAGGTTTGTATTAGCATGTGGCATTTCCCTCCTCCTATAGGGACACCTGTCATATCATATTAAGACCCACTCTAATAACCCATTTTAGCTTGGTTGCATCTGCAAAGACCCTATTTCTAAATAAAGTACCTGGAGCCAGAGCTTCAACAAATCTTTTGGTGAGACACAGTTTTTAACAACTGGGCAGGGATAATCCATTGCATAACGATAAGCAGTGAGATGCCTATTGTAGTTATAAGGATTAAAAGAGGTGACACTTGGAAAGTACCAAGCTTCTTATGTATCACATGGCAGGTCCTTTGTAAATGTTTCATTCCTTTTTCTTTTTTGGCCTGAGATTATGCCAATCAAAACAATGCACTATTGCTTAGGGAAAAAAGACAAAATCCATGCTTATGTCTGTAGATTCAGAGCCTGTCAGTCCTCTTAAGCAGTATGACTGTTCCCTTTAGATTTGAAAGTTGCTATAGAAGGATCTAGCATCAGAACACAGGGATGATCTTTGCCCTGTGCACTCTACTCTTTTGTATGTCCAAGCTTCACTGCTAGCTTGTCAATTAACCAAGTTCATCACTAGGTTCACCAAAGTGTGGATAGATGCTGCAGAGAAGAAATGATCAAGGTGGGGAGACAGACAGATAACACTCTGCAGAAAATTCAAAGACTATTACTACCTATTAATTCTCTCCCTCTCCTCTCACCTGTCACTTATGTGGCCAATGTCATGAAACTTCACTCTCACCCAGGTGACAGCACTTGTTGTCCAAAGCATCATGATTACTGGTGCTGTCACAATAACTAGTGAAGTGATTCCCTATGCCACGTCAAGTCATCAACTGAGGCATAGATCAATGTTTCTTAAAGTGGGTTCTGTTGTCCTATTTTATATGTGCCCAAATATGGGAAATTTTACTACATCTTGAACTATAACTTGATCATGAAATCAAGAATTTTAGCCAAAATTAATGGCAATAATACTAATTAAAATTCTTGAGAAATAATGAGAATCCAGGTATGAATGTTGGCATCCTTAGAGTCAATGTTCTATGCATTCTGAATTGCATGAAATATATAGTATTACTCCAGTGGTTTGCTGGATCCACTCAGTGACAAAAAGTTTGAAATATGATTCTTAGGCAACCAGCTACGTGCATCTGGGTTTGAGCATTTCTTATAGACTTAACACCTAGTAATTCATAGCTTAGGAAACTCGGGCCCATCCAGCATTTGAGTTGGACAGCAGAACAATTCTATGAGACACAATGGTTTCATACTATTTTTAACCAATTCTATAATTTTCAAGCTGATATTATTGAGTTTTTACATCAAAGCCATGAGATTAGAAAATAATAGCTTCAGGACTCAATTCAAGTCTTTGAGTCTCACTCTGGAGCACTTTATGCTGTTCAAGTGCAGCCAACTTTATGCCTAAACTGTGTCTGTAACTTTTATTACTATCACCCAGTGAATACCTGTATTATTCCTCATTGTAAAATACACCCAAACTAGTGCTTCTTGGATAATGCTACCCAAAAATATCAGCCTTAATCCCTGGAACCTGTAAATGTAACTTATGAAGGAAAAAGCAAGGGGTTTTTCTTTTTGTTTTGTTCTGTTCTTGCAGATATGATTCACTTAAGGATCATGAGATAAGAAGATTATCTTGAATTATCTTGGTTGACCCTAGATGCTGTCATAAATGTCCTAAGAGAGAAGTAGACAGAGATTAGACATAGAAGTGAACAAGGCAGTACAAAGATAGAAGTAAGGATTGGCATAACTTAGCTATAAGCCAAGGAATACTGACAACCACCACAAGCTAGAGAAAGCAGGAAATGAGTTTTCTCTAAAAAAAGCATGGCCTTGTAAACTTCTTCGTTTCAGCTCAGTGAGACTGATGTTCAATTTCTGGCCTCCAGCTCTGAGAATAAATTTCTATTAGTTTAAGCCATCCAACTCATAGTAACTTGTAATGACAACCTTAGGAAAATAATACATTGGTCTGTTAAAATATTTCTTCATTTGTTACAATAGAATATAAACTGAAATGCATGTACTTATATTAAAAAAATCTATATCCCATTTTCTTCATATTTTGTCCCAAACTTCTTTCTCTATTTTCCTTCTTCCTCTTTTCTAACTCCAGATTTGGTTAGTTACTTTAATTCATTTGTGGATATAGTTATATTTTCAATGACACATTTAATCTTTGATTATTTAAATATTGGCTTTAAACAGTGTCTGTTACCTACCCTTTCTGAAACATCAGAAGAACACTTTTACTTCCTTCTCATATTCTCATCCTTCTGACTTCCAAATGTGCTCCTCATCTTAATGTTTTATGCTGCCAAGCTTCTTCCAGAATTCTCTACTTGCATGATCAGCAAGTATTTCCTCTCTTCCAATCAAAACTCATTCTGTGTTCAGAAGCCTCCTCATTATTTCTGACCTCAAAGAGATATTCAGACCTGCCCAGACAAAGGGTCATCACTTTTCATTTGGCCACAGCCTGAAGATCCCAAGTCTGACAAACAAAATGAAACAGAACCCAGGTCCTCTCTGCTACCTACTCACCTGTCCCACAGAACCATTCTACAGCCAAGAAACTCCGTTAAAATCCAGCACAAAAGATGCTACTAGATTTCAGAGTTGGTATTTTTCAGTTAAGTGTAGCAAACATGATAAGCCTTTTGAATTTCCCTTTTTTATCCAAAACCATATATTCTGAGAAAAAAAGAGAAAGAGCCATGTATAAGTAAAAGTAATTGCATTTAATAAGAATGAACTTCTTCAGAGAAAAAGAAACTTGTTTGATTCACTTGCTTTTAGTTTTTTTCTTTTTATTTATGTTCAATTATACAAGTAATGTATGAGTAGATGCTCATTTTCTAAATAAGCTCTTATAGTAAAGATGTTATAAAAGTGCCCATTCCCTGCCTCTACTTCTCATTCCCACTTTTGTCCTCAGGACAAAGTAATGTTATATGTCCCACACATAGACATGTGTTGTGTACATTGGATACAGTACTCCATTGATCCAAAGTCAGTGATCTAAGATAGTGATCTAAGATCTTGGTACTGACTTAGAAGACTCATAACCTAGTTTTTAAATTATTGAAAATGAATATAAAATATATTAACAGAGTCAAATGGTCTACTGTGTAGGTTCATGTTATTTTCAACTACAGAAGAGACTGGGAAGAAAGAAGAAAAATATAAATAAGATTGGAAAATGAGAAGTAAAAAGGAAAAGAGAAATAATCACAAATGGCAGTGAAAAAGGAAGGAAGTTAACAGCTGAGAATGTAGTAACAGAAGTGAGAGGGAGGGAGCATTAATAGAAAGGAGATCAAGTCAACTCAGAACAAAACCATTGTTTCTCTGTATTTTGCATTGGTGTCTAAGCAAATTATTTCCTTTACTCTTTGGCCTTTGGGAGTTGGTTCAGGTGCTCAACAATTTTCCAATTGCTCTTTGTCTCTAATTACCTCAAGGACCCCATACTGCAAAGGAGAGTTATATTAGGTGCCTAGCACTTGAGTTGTGGCCAGGGCACTGTCCTTACCACGCAAACCCAGTCCTCCCCAGCTGAACCCAGCCCGGGAATGTCCACAAACCTAGCCACAAAAGAGAGCTTTCTAATTACTTTCCTGGAACCTGAAGAGCTGAGCAAGCAAGGTTTTCTGCAATGAGTTAAATTCCCCACACATAGACATATGTTGCATACATTTGATGCAGTACTCCATTGATCCAAGGTCTTTGAAATGAGTAAGCACTGCAGTGTTGATCCTTTATTTCCCTCAATGTGATATTCAAAGAACAAGGAGTCAGAGCAGAACACAGATCCCTTCTCTCTACCTCCACCTCCCCTCTTTGGGTTCTGCTCTTTTCTCTCTCCATTCCTAGGGCCCCAAGACCCTCTTGCCCCTCAGGTAGTGTACTGTGATTTCCACTTAGGATCCTATCCATCCGCTCCCTGGCTTTCTTTATCTTGGTCTGTCTGCATCAGTCTGTGTGTAGCCCATGTTCCATTCTTCCTGTACTCTACTTGTTCTTAAATTACTCTTAAAAATAGATTTCTGAGTAAGGCAACCATTTGATCAGTGAATGAGCCTAAGATTTTTTAAAAATTATGGTACTAATATAACATACTGGCTTTAGACTATTAACTACTTTCACAACTGCTTTTTTTAAGCTAGAGAGAAGATAGTTAAGGTGACTTGGTTCTTTCCAGAAGTCACTGTAAGCTGTGCCTCGGCATTAGGGGAGAAGTTGGTATGTCATATACTATAAAGGACACTGGCTCCTGAGCTGGAAGGCAGCTTTGTATTTTGTACCCTGGCACTGTACTTTGCACACCATTATCCCTGGACATAAACTTCACCTCCTTGAAACTCACTTTTTAAGTCTAAAAACTGAGTAGATTTTTACTGCCTCACCTGCGTGTCCTGAGGTTGTGTGTAGGGACTGTCTCTGGCATAGAGTAACCACTAACTGTTACTTCTGAGTTTGAGCAAAGACTGTAAAACGCTCTGAGTTATCCAACAGCAGACAGAAGGGAGCTGGAGGCCCAGTCAAGAGAGGAGTACGGAATGGTGCCACAGTGGAGAAAGGGACCCTTCAGGTTTTCCAAGAGAAAAAAGAATGTGGCTACATTAAATTAATAGAAAAAACATTTAACTTTTACCAAGCAAAGTTTTTTGTAACCATTATATACTTTATAAAATTGTTCCTCAGTACCCACCAGAGATTGGTTTCCAGGAGTTTTTCAAAGATATGAGGATGCCCAAATGCCTTATATAATAATCATATAGCACTTATATATAACCTACACTTACTCTCTACTATATTTTATTTAAATCATCTCTAGACTACTTAAAATCCCTAGTACAATGTAAGTGCTATGTAAATCATTGTGTGCTGTATTGTTTAGGAGATAATGACTAAAAACTGTCGATATACTTTCAGCACAAATCCATTTTTTTCTTCCAAATATTTTCTTTTGATCTGCAGTTGGTCGAATTTACAGATGTAGAATTTGCAGAAACAGCGGGCCAGGTATATATGTTATTTAATTTAATCCTTATGTCTATAAAATAAAACATTACTCCCCAATTTTACAGATTAGCAGTCAGAAGTTAAGGTACTCATTTAGAGTCACACAGTTAATGGGGGAGCCAGGCTTCAAATTCAAGAACTTAGGCACCAAAGCTCAGGTTATAAATGAGGAGCACAGAAACAGAGATTGTTTAAACTAAAACCTGGGCCTCACGCAAGGGCGTGGCTGAGACTGTCACTAAGCAGAATGAAGGGTCTAGCTGAAGGGGCAAGAAAGAAGGGATGAGTGGTTGGAATATATTTTGGGGCATTTGTGTTGTTTTGTTAAATGCATATCAACCTTCATTCCACTCAGTTGTTGTGTTCTTCTTTAAGCAAGTCCAAAAGCCTTCCTTTGAATACAAGGCCTGCACAATTTGCCTCTATCTTTTATACAAAGGGCAGATTTGAGGAGACATTCACCTATGAAAGCAATGACTATATCTGCTTCATTCACCACTTTACCTTATACCCAGCACAGGTCAACTTAGAATGTGTGTTCAGTAAGTGCTCAATAAATGAACAAATAACTAATGACTGAGAAGCCCAAAGAAAAATTTATGTCTGACACTTTCTCATACTTTGGGATGTATTTGGGGCCCAAGATAATGGCTTCCAATTTCAGCAGGGAAGACTACATAATGTAGTGTATATACAGTCACTTGTTGCTCATTTTCAGTGGGCTTTTCCCTCCAAACCTTGGCTCCTTTTCCAAACTTCTTTGTTCCTTTGCTATTATACATATTCTATATTTACATAAGGTTGTTATTTCCCTCTGACTTGCTCTGGAATAACCTCCTGACATTTCAGAGAATATTATGAAAAGGCAAGTTTTGTAACTGACAAATAGATATTCACTAAACTCTGGTAAATGAATGGTTTAATGCACAAACCAATTACCAGCCCAGTTTATAACATAGGGCCAATAGTCCTTTCCAACCCAGGGAGTTCTTTCAAGCCCAACTCTGGGGCCTCTCACTGCCATTTCTGCCTGGTTAATAACAGTGTCTGGGTAAACATGTCAGTGGACTTAGACTCTAGTCTCAGTGCCAACCCTAACGTACACCGGCTCAGAGATCACTTTAACTACTGTAAAGTGAGAGGGTTGAATTAAATCAGTGGTCCCCAAATTATGAACAGCAATATCCCCATAAAGACTATTCTGTGGGATTTGGGGAAGGAAAAGTATTCCAATGTTCTATTTTAATCAAAGCATCTTCTGTCATCTATTTTATATGCTTAGTTTCCAACCATGATTTCCTTCAATTAAAGAATTCCTGACTTGGGATACAGCTCAATGGCGTGGCACCTGCCTGGCAAGCACGAGATCCTGAGTTTGATTCCCAGTACCAAAACAAAAGAAATCCTTATCCTTGTGAGTGTTTTAAAACTACTAGTTGGTAACTAAAGGTCTGTCCAAGCTTGAAGTCTTAAAGCTCTCATAATTCTCTTTTGTTGACTGAAGGAGACCCATGACGTACTTGCTTTCAAGTGGACAGGAGATACGTGATCCAGCCAGGGCTGGAGCATCTCTCTATTGCACCATTACAACAGCCATGAGTTAAAGTCCTTATAAGTGCATCCTAGAGCTTATATACTTGGCCTGAGCCATAACCCCTAACATACCCAAGCCAGCAGCAGCCAATTCACGGAACTAATAAGCAAGATTTCTGCTCCTGTGGGTGCTAGAGTCTTATTAAGTTAAAGTAATGTTGCAAAATATGACATGCTGCTGGTACTAAACTGTATATTTTATAGAATGTTCAACTGGACAAGACCTTAGATAGAAATGATCTGGTGTCATCAAAATAATTGTAGAATTTGAATTGAAAACCAGAGTTTAAACTCAGCTCTACCATTTGTTGCCTTTTGACTTTGGGGCAAGAGACTTAACTTTCATGAGACTTAGTTTCCTCATCTGTAAAATAGTGATGGTAAAACCCACCTTGTGAGATGCTGAGAGAATGAATTGAAATATATTTATGAGAACATTGAGGTCAGCACTCAGACTATATAAATACCCCAAGAGGGCACAAAAAGAGGGCATGAATTACCCAAGATCGCTTCTTGGAGATCACACAATGGTGCCTGGTCATCACCTGGCCAACAGGCAGACACTGGGTGCTACCAGCCTGGCTCAGCATTGCCATGGCCTGAGAGGCTTCTAGTACCCAAGGACCCAGTGGGGCTCCCCAACTTCCTCCTCAGCAACCCGGAGTCCATCCCATCTCCAAAGGCACCAGTTTGCAGGGGTGCGACCCTGGAGGGGGCGCTGAAATACCACCGAGACCTCACTCTCAGGAATTCAATATAGAAAACACATTAAGTCCTGTTTACATGGAACTGCTGTTTATAATTATTGTTCCCTGTGGGATATTCCCCCCACTGCTTCCTCCAATCCTGTTTTAAACTGCTCAACTAATAGAGCTTTTCTGGCTTCCCCTGAGAGACATTCACAGATGCTAATAGAGACATAATTCAAAAATTGCTTGATATACAAGCCCTCGATTTTCCCCAAGAACCACCTAAGTAAAGATCTTCAAACACGCAACTCACTCATTGGCCAGAGACAATTAAGCATGTGAGGTATTAAATATTCAGACTACTATTCAACCAGGTTACCATCAGGCCACAGCAGTCACAGCACTTTATCCTAAGACCCACCCTTTGCTGCCAAGAATAATGTGATAAAACAGACTGCTAGATAGGGACTTTCCTTTGGAGTCTCCACTCCAACTCCTTCTCAGGCTTTTTTTAGATAGAGCAAGGAAGGTAAAATTTCTCCAGATATAGAGAGACAAAGAACCAATTCTGAGCAGCCCCAGAATAATAACTTTCATCCTTCTGATGTATAAAGAAGAAAAAGGACAGAAGAAAGCAGGTGAGCACATTACAGCATTGCAACAGGCCACGACAACATTATGCACACAACGTTATATTATGGAATTAAGACTTTAAGATCTGACTTCAGGATGCCAAGGCAAGCACATACTCTCTGGGCAACCCTGCAAGTCACTTCAGTCTTCTGAGATTCAGCTTGTCCAATGGCAATCTACTATTCTATCTCCTAGAACAGTTGGCAGAAGATTAACAAATCAGAAAGCACTTAGTATAACTTTAGGTAGTAAGTTTCAATAAACCTCCTTCTATATGTCTTCCCTTTGCTAAAATCTGAATATAGTGAAGATGGTCATGCTGATATGCTTGTTAAACAACTACATGAATGTTGAGCGAATCCTAAACATCATAAAATGAGATAATTAAACCTACTACCAATTAAAAGAAGTTCAACTTCCCCAAAAGTAATAAATGTAATGAAACTTGTTATCTCAAGAGGAAATTAATATAAATTGAAAATAATATAGGTTCAAGATGACTTCAGAGGCTTTTCTGGAGCCTGGATTCATAACTGATTAATAACATAAAAATATAGAGGAAACTGCCCAAGGCTAGAAAGTAGGAATCTCCCCTCCTTTCTACTGCAGAATAAATCGAGATCTAGAGAATGGAAATTCCTAGGTTAGAATTTGGGATGTAAGCCCAGAACCCAGACTTCCATCTCTCTCCTCTACCTAGCCACTCCCTCACCCCACTCAGCATCATTTGCTGTCATCCCTGGAGACAAGCCAGCCCACCTGCACATTGTCCCTTAAAGTTTAAGCAGACCAGTAACAGGCAAGGTGACCCAAAACCTCTGCTCAATGCACCAACCCACCATCCTCACTCAGGGGTGGGGGACCACAACTGCTGCTCACCCACCAGGGACCATAGGAACAGGTGTCTTCCATAGACAGGACAATGCCACTAGGCAAATAAAGCATTAGCAGAAGTGAGATAGGGAGTGTGTGACATGTGTGAGATTGGAGCTCTTCCAATTCCATAGGTGCAGTGATCAGCCATCTCTACCCCTCCACATTAATAGATGTAAATATCTGGCCACAGAGGACTCTCAACCGTCACGTACCAGTCTGAACTGACATGTGAGCCTCCATCAGACTAGAATACTGATATTTTTCAATTATATAAAGAATGAGAAAGACCCCTTAAATTCCTCCATCATCAAACATGAGCTATAGCTCCTGTTGCAGATACTTTATCTTTTGCTTGAACGAAGGATTAGCAAGCAGAAAGAGAGGGGTCTAAGGAGGAGCAGGCATCCAGGAGGGAAGAAACCAAGATGGAGGCTCAGCCATGCAAGCTTTCATCCACCTAGTTCTAGACATGGTGGGGAGCACCCCAGCCCACTCCTGAGAAGAACCGCAGACTCCTCTGACAGCTCTAGAACAAATGAAGACCCCAGCCTGGTCCCTTCAGGATGACAGATGCTGTGGCTGAAGAATGGAGAGAAAGCTAATGTGCTCTCAATCAAAGACCTCAATTGATCTTCAGGGTGATTTTAATTGGAAACCTTGACTTACTGCTGCCTACTTCTTCAGGGGTACTTTGGATCCTAATCTAGAAGAAAGATGTCTGTCAAAAATAAATTAGCACTGGATTATGTGTTTTGGCATACAATTTTGAATAATTTGGCCATCATATCTTAAAGTAAAAAACTTCACATATTTTCAATAAGCCTGAGGTGTGTTTTCCACTGAACTATATAGATGGTTCATTTTTATTATCATATAAAGAGACATTACAGGAGAAGAAATGGTAAAAGAGAGCTTAGAGTAGTTCTCATATGGAGATCCTCAAGTACTTTCCAGGTACCATGTGCTCCTTCAGGTCATCACAGAGAAAGAGAAGCAGGGGAGGTCTCCATCACCCTCTAACATGTCAGTGAGCGCTAGACCTTACTGCTGGTCAGACGGAAGCAGAGAACATAGTTAAGATTCAGGTTCCTACTCTGCCAACAAAACTTGATAACATAAAAAATGGGAATTTCAAAAGTAATTCTTTGGACAACCATTGTGAAGAAAACAAGTTATACTATGGTAGCTATTATTGTTACCCCGGTATCCTGCTCTGAAGTTCTGTACCAGTTTCCCTGAATTGTCTTGATTGGCTTTGTTCTGTCTTATTTTGTTGTATTTTACTATCTTTAAAATAAAACAAACTAAAATTTTAAAAAACAGTAATTCTTTCTAGGTGTGTTGCTGCATGCCTGTCATCCCAGCATTTTGGAGGCTGACAGGAAGATTACCCCAAATTTGAAGCCAACCTAGAGTGAGTTCAAGTCCAGCCCAAATCACACAGTGAGACCCTGTCTCAAAAAAAAAAAATACATCAATACATAATTTTATAAGGTTGGCTAACATAGAATATGAAATGTTTTGATACCCCACACTCCGGTGAGAGGTTCTCTTAAAACGTTCTTTTCTCTCAACACTTACAATCGTGGGAAACACTTGAAGCAGTTATCGTCTATGTCTGTGTGTAGAATGTGGCCTTGTTCCCAGAGACAATAAATACATTCTATCCATTGGACACATATCCGTGAGCCTGCTAAGTTAGAAGAATAGATAACTCTGAACTATTCCTGAGAAGATAAAACTTGAGAGCACGTGGCTGGTAATAGTTCTCTCAGGACTGACACAGGATTATTGACTTATCGTAGCCAAAGAGAAGTCAATATTATTAGCCAAACTCTCCCCTGTAACAGCTCCATCACTGGGGGCGGGGGAGATCGACAGAGAGAAGTACAACACATCTCACTCTCAGTTTTCTCCATCTCACAACATGTTTGCGCCATTCACCCAGCTGCTCAGACTTAAAACGTCATCCTTATCACCTCCCAATCCTGTTCCTTCAATCCATTCCAAACCCAATGTTGGCAAGTCTGGCGGATTCAATGTCAGGGACTCTTCAGACACTGCTTCTCATTTGTCTCCTTCAAAGTCAGCGTCATCTCTCACTCAAATAGTCAGAACACTCTCCTAGCTCATCCTTCTGTATTTTTTTTTAAGATTTAAACTTCCATTAAAATGGCCTGCACTAGAATCTGTGTGACTAAGACCCAGATTTAAAATGTCCCAGAAGCCTCTAATTTGTTCCACTCACTCAACATTCCCCAAAGGTAACTGCCAACCTGACTTCTATCAACATAGATCAATTTTCCTCAATTCTTCTCTATATTTATTCATGCATATCATTGGCTGTGGGGGTTAATTCATTCACACTGCTGTGTAGTGTGTTCTTGTATAACTGTGCTAACAATTGTCATCCATTTTATCGCTGATGAACACTTATGTACATTTCTGGTTTGAAGCAATTTTAAACTTATTTCTACTTCCTATTGCTTTAAAAATAAAAATTGTCCATGAGACACTTGATAACCTAATCCCTCACTGTTCTTAACTGACAGCACTGTTCTGACCTGACAGCACTCCCCTCTGTCATTCTCCACCACCCTGACCTCCAACTTCTTTCTTTCAAAGGTTAAATGCTTTCTCATTTCACAATCCTCAGACATGTGGTTCCCTCTTCCTCAAACTCTTTTGATTTCTCTTTCTCATTTTTACACTTCAGCTCACATGTTCACAGATTTTCCTTCCCCCTAACATAAGTAGTAAGAGTCCTTCTGGTTTTTCTTTTGCACACTGCTCTATTCTTTTCCTTTGTCTAGCTAACATTTATAATTTCATACTCATTTTGGTGGTGACTTATGCATTTTTAATGGCAAGCAGTGCTAAAAATGAAACCCAGGGTCTCACATAGCTAAGGCAAGTGCTCAACCACTGCGCCACATCCCTAGCCCTTGTCTAAGTATTTGTTTAATGTGTCATTCTTCTTGAGGAGGGAACTGGTCTACCCACTCTGTGATGGTGCTGCTGGTGTCAGGAACGATGCTCCTGTAGAGCTCAATGCAGTTAGCAAGCCTCCTCTCCTCCAGATCTCAAGCCCAGATTACTCTCCCTGAAAGCCGTCCGCTGGCACTGCGCGCCACCATGAGCCCAAGTCTCTGTCACTTCCTCCAACAGCACGAAGTACATGGTTCTCCCTTGCAGCACCTCTCACAGTTGAAATTTTGTACTCCTGTCTGTGATTCTTACTTTAAGTCCCTCATACATCAAGCCATGAGCTCTGGGGACAAGAACTATGCCTATCTATGTTCATCTTTACAATCACACCTGTCAAAGTGCCTGGCACATATTAGATGCTTCATAATGAATGACTGTTTTAGAAAGGCCTTTTTATCTGTTCATGCAGAGAAACCATTGCTAGGTTTGAGTCTATGCACTGAAGGCTGATACTTTGCAGTAGTCTTGAGGAGAGAGTCCACAAAATTGATCCCTAGGGAAGTTAATGCTCAATGCTCCAGCTAGGAAATGTCCAACTAGGCATTTTGAACCCAAGGGTGTCTGGCTGCAGAGTCCAGCCCTCTAATACATTCAAGAACCCTAAGTTTTTAAGGTTGGAACTGTGCCATGAACATCTTTCTAACTCTTCTAGCTCCCTACCTGGTACCAGGCACACAGAAGTCACTCCATAAGGCTTCACAGACAGTGGACCTGAAGCTCTTGGAAGCTCCTGTCTCTGGGAATTTGCTTCAGCTCCCACAGCACACCCAGACGTGGAGCTCCTCTTATGGCCTCGGGAACAACCAGTTTTTACAAATTATCAACATCTCCCCATTAGCTGTTGCAATATTAAATTGTGTGACTGGAAATGAATGAATAATCCCACGGGCAAGTGAGGGAGACCAAGCAGCCAGATTTAATAACAAGTCCTGCCCTCTCCCCAAGCAGAAGGTCTCCATAATTAAATATTAAAAAATCTATCCACACAAGCCGAAGCAAAATTTTTTTTGCTTTTTCAGCAGCACAGCTTGGAGACACTGCCTCCAAAGACCCAGGCACTGAGAATGCCGTCCTGGAGAGCCAGACCAGGGAGCCAGGGAACCACCACAGTGTGAACACCACTGGGCACCAGGCCAGGGGCCACCCAAGTTGTCACACACCACATCACATGTGGTCCTCATGAAGATTACATCCATTGACTAGAAGAACAAACTGAGGGGCAGTGATTTCCTCATAACAAAGTTGGGTTTTACCCCAGTTGTGTGTGGTTAAAAAGCTTATTTGATGTACCGCAGCAACAGAGAACATGGACTTGGCACCAAGGAGATCTGGATTTGAATTCAGCTCTTCCATACTACATATGTAGCCTTGGGCAGATTATCTACATCCTTAAATCTCAGTCTTCTTATCTTCGGAAAGGTGGCTGTGTGTAGCTCACAGGGTTTTAGGAGGGTGGCACAAGATAATGCCCATGAACCACTGGGTAAATAGAAATGCTTTCAAAATGTCAGCTACTGTTGCGATCAGTGGAAGTCACTCCCCCTCAACTCTGCTTATCCCAAACCTTCCTGTCTCAAAAATGCCTCCTCCAGAATCCAGAGCATCTGCCCAATCCACTACCTTCAGCCAGGCTGTCTTTTTCATAGGATAAAGAAGGATTATAAATAACTGGATATCTATTGACGATCTCACAAGAATCCTGCAGAATCCCAGATACTAAAAGTAAATAACACATTGCAGAATCCCAGATGCTGAAAGTAAATAACACATTGCCAAGGCCACATGAGATCTCCAAGCCAGAGCTTTACACCCTCACCAGACTGGGTTCCCAGACTGCCCTGTAGAGAAAGGACCCCATGCCAGCCCTGGGCCCAGGGCTCTACCCCATAACCACCAATCCCAGGTCTTCTAAGGACTCAAAAGGGTTCCATGTTTGTCCTTTAAATTGGCTTACCCATACTTTTTGTGGATAGAAATGCATAAATACACATTACAGAAAAATTTGAAAATATACATAAGCAAAAAACAATATGTCATTCATAATCTCATACCCCAGAGATAGCCACTATTAAAATATTGATGTATGATATCTTACAGACATGGATAGATAGGATACGTAAAGATAGGTAGATAGATGGATAGACAGATAGGCAAACGGATAGATAATTTCCCATTTCATAACACTTTGTTCCACTTCTAGGAATTTTTTTGAGAAATAATCAGAAATTTGTACACTGTTACCCACATTTCTGAACCTGGTCCCATTGCCTCTGACTTTCTTGAACTTCACTTCAATAATTAACACATCTCTTTCTGATTCTTAATCTATACCTTTTAATTACAACTATAGGACCTGTTTCCCTCTGCAGGGTCATGAGATAACTAAAGTAAAAATAAAGGAGGAAGTTACTGATTAGCTAGAAAAATATTTCACAGCCCTGAGAGATTTTTCTCTAGTCTTATATTCTTGATGCCAGGAAGTCAGGTCTCCAGCCAAGACTGACTCAGCCTTTGGCATTCTAAATAGGAATTACCAAGCCCCTTGGTATTGTAGCTGAAACCTCAGATATTTCATATTGTAAGTTTTATTAACTGAGAAGGAAAAACAGATGTTCTTCCTTTTGCCCTCGCTTGCAGAGAGCTGAGACTGAGTTCAAGATATCAGGCCTATTAGAGTCATAGAACCCCTCTTTTGCAATGAGCAGGCAAGGAAGAAATGAGAGGAAAGAAACAAGGCCTTCAGTCAGAGAACTGGCTCTGCTAATCCATCTTTATGAAGTCCCAGCAAGTGGGGAGCAGTAGTATATATACCAGTTCTCTTATGACTAACATCAGACTCCCACTGGTGATAATATTATAATGTATAGTGCTCCACTGGTGGCTTCTCCTGCTCCTCTTCTTCCTCCTCCTCCTTCTCCTCTTCCTCCTTCTTATTTTTTTTTTGAGACAGGGCCTTTCTATGCCTTCAGGCTGGCCTTGAGCTTAAGCTGTAGACTAGGCTGCCTGGAACTCACAACAAGCCTCCTGCCTCACCCTCCCAAGTGCACAACCACTTCCAGCTTCCTCTGGTTTCTCAAAACAAAAACACAAAAACAGTTCCTTATTGATTTACTGCTTGCTGTCCCTAAAAGTGTTAATATGCTCACAGGACCAACACAAGGCAATCCATACCGACTTCTCACTTCTTTGGGCCTTTTTAGCATGTCCAGCCTCCACACATAACAGCCTCCTTTCCTCAACTGGTGCAGGTCTGTGTTCTTGTCCCTAGACTTCTCATGAGGAGCAGTTCCATGCACCCAAAAGCCAACCCCAGTCTCACCTTGCCATTTCCTGTTATCCTTCTAGGCTGCCACAGAGAGCATCTTCCTCTAGGAGGGGACGAGACTTTTCTGAGGGCTGAGATTTGACCTGGGTGGAATCAAGGTATAGAAGCACTGGCTCTGGAGCCAAACTGCATGGACACCAAGCTGACTGAGTCACTGGGGCACACATCACTCCTGTACACCCTTGCTTGGTCAGTGCCAGTCACAAAGTTACACCTAACTTCAATGGGGAAAGCAGGACATCTAGACATGCACCTGGGACAACAGGAACTGCAAGTTGTTGGTGATGAGCATGAATTATTCTAGACAGCTAAGTTGAATACAAATATTACAGGCAGTCAGCTAGGGCTAGGTCCTCAAGAGAGTCAGGACGAAGGTAAAAACACATCACAAATGTAAAGTTCAAATTGGACCTGACTCCCCTAGCCCCTAACCTGCTTGCCAGAACCAGCACTCCTGTCTGCAGGGAACTCAGCTCAGTACTGAAACTGTCATCAGCAAGCACAAGATGTCATGAAGGAAGTCAGATAAGATGAGGAATTTTGCAGATGTCCCTTGGGATATCTGGGGACACCCAAAAATTTACACCAGACACTTCAAGGATTTTGCCCACTGACGTGCAAGCCAGCCAGAGAATTTTGACCACAGATTTTTATCAAAATCTTCCTGCTAATGTCCCCTGCCTTTTTTCATCCGTATAAAAGGGACACAATCCTCTTTGTTTGGTGGAGGTGACCTTATTGCTCTCTACCTGCCTGCACCAAGGAACAATAAATTCCATTCTTTTTTGCCTGTACACAGCCTGGTGGTCTTATTTGGTCCCCCAACACACATACTATATGTTATAACAACCATGGCTGGAGACACATCTGTTGGAGATCAAGATAAAATGACCAAGCCCAGTCCTTCCTCAAAAGACAAAATTGGGCCTAATGAACTCTAGATAGATATCAGTCACCCCTGTGGGTGACGAAGACCTCCAAACCACCCTTTCCTAGAAAAAGTCTTTGTTCTTTCCATGAACCTTGTTTCCTCATTGGATCACTATTGGATTACTAAGCGACTATATTTGTAACCTTGTTGGTTAATCATAGCTGTAACTCATGTAATACTCACGTTGGTTTTGCTCTATGAAATTTTCCTATAAAGTGGAGTCTCCAGCTACCCATTCAGGTCCCCTCTTGCCTCTCAGGAGCTATACTTTCAATAAATATTTTCCTAAACTTAACCTCTGTTGTTCCTAAAATTCATTCTTCAATTTTAAATAGCATGATTTCTGCATATCAGACATCTAACAGGTTGGGAGATATAATTTCAAATTTCATCTCCTGTACCAGAATGACCACCAGAGTACCCTATTTTGTTTGGAAACATTTCATCCCACCAAAATAGCATCACAACAGAAATACCAATTGCCATAGATCAACAAATAGGATATACCTACTGTCTTCCCACTCAAAATGTAATGTTATTAATCAAACATTGCAAATCTAAAAGCAATTTATACCCACAGCTTAAGAAATACATCAAAGAGTAAAGAAAGGGAAAGTATATCTGCACCCCAGGCTCCTGACCCTGCAATCCTGGGAGGTGATCCTTACAGAGAAAAGGGGTTTCAGGACTTGAGTTGCAGGCCAGGAGGTCTGGGAAAGCTTCACACAGAAGTCAGGACTTCAAGCTGTTTCTGAGCTTTAATTTTCAAAGATTCCTCTGATCCAGTGTAAGATCTATGGTAAGCCTCCTTGAAACTTAAATGCTAAGAAGCACTTTCTCACAGCAAGGAATTCAAAAGGGTTGGGGATTCTAAGCCAGTGCTCTGATCTGGAAAGTTCCTTCAAAGCTCCATCAGAGGCTCTGCATTTGCCACCCACCAGCCGACAAATTAAACAGCTTCAGAGCCCTGTGACCTTCTGATGTATCCACAGACTAACTCTGCTAATTAATCCTGGCTCATTCATTCTCTTAAACTACAAAAACCTTCGAGCTGGCCCTTGAACTCACTGCCCTCGCTAATGGAGTGCTCTGTGGGCTCTCCTAGGTTGTACCCAGTCTCAGCCTACCAAAGACCCTTACTAGGAAGCTGAGCCTTAGGGTCCTCCCTGCCCCCTACCAAGTGGAAAGGAGACTTGACCAAGGCCCTTCAAAGTGCTGGGTACTTAACCTGCACAGGTTCCTTTGATCCTAGTATTAGACTGAAGGTGGAGGGTGGAAGTGACCTGCTCAGGCTCCGCAGATCCTAGACTGCAGGCCATGAATTCAAGCCTGTGAAACTGCAAAGCTCACCACTTTTACCCTCTTTCAGGTACTGCACTGGGCTGCCAATCTGACCTCCTTGGCCACCCCTTGTAAGGCAGGGTCCCCATAATCTGTTTATCTCTAATCTGATAGCCCTATTTCCATTCATATTTCCTTCACCACCCTTGTACCTAGAAATGTATCACAGAAAGAACACTGGATTTCCAGACGGGTGCATCTGAGTTTAGTCCTACTGTGCCAGAAACACAGTGTGTGACCTTAAATAAGTCCAGTTCCTTCTGCAGATCTCAGGAGCAACATCTTTAAATGTAGAAGGCAGGATAAAAACATCTCTCCACAATTCGGGTGCTTTGGGGATTATATACATCAATGAAAGTAAGGCTGCTTTGATGCTCAGATAAATGGAATCAAACTGGAAATAGTAAATGAGTGACAGAGAGCTTCGGGTAAAGAGAGGACAGGGGGATCCTTAATCTATTTGATATTTTTCTTCCTGCCACCTCAGATTGGGCTTCATAGCTTCTCAAGGGCAAAAAGTATAAGAAGCTTCAATAAGGAGCCTGTCCCTGACCTGCTAGGATAGAGATACAACTATAAAGTCACAAAATGGGCCCAGAAGAGCCCTTAGGATGGTCCAATGTGGTCCCCAAAACATCTCCCCACCAAGCAGATGATAAGATTAGTCTATGTCATCTACCTGCTAACTTTGTGACCTCATGGACGTCTCACAAAATTTCTGATTCCATTTCTCCTAATGAAATGAGAATGATATTTAACTAATAATAAACTAACAAAACATAGATTATAACCAAATGAAATGAGGTAAGCAAAGTTCATAGAGTGCGCAACAAACAGTGCCCAGAAATATCACTTTTCCTTTTTCCTTTCTGTGTCTTACTTCTCACTTCTGGACATGGAAATAATACAGCACAAACCTCACAGACATGGAAATGAAAAGTACTCTGTAAAACTTAAGGGTAAAAATGCACTGAGCCCAGAATCCAGAGGCCTGTTTCATTCCTGATTTGTGTGATAGTAGCAGCACAGAAACACACACTTAAGGATACAACTTGACTTCTTACAGAGCATCCTGTCTCCTCCGCATTGGTTGGGACCCTGCCCCATTGAAATTCTGCTGTTTCTAGAGTGTCACAAAACTTATTTGGAAAAACAGTATGGGTCGGAGGAAAGAGGTAATCAAATAGGAAGTCCAGATTGAGGCAGGTAAATAACTGAGGGCTGATGAGTAGTAGCTGTCCCTGGTCATGGTGTTGGGGCGTTAATAGGGAGTAGTGGGGTCTGCAGTTTACTGGAGAGCATGTTCTCCATCTAAATTGAGAAGCCACCCCTCAGCTTCTCATGCTGCCGTGTAGGAATATGTGCCTAGCATGGCCATAATTTCAGATTTTGGAGAAGGCAAAAATCTATCTTTTTATTCAAAATAAAATGCTAGTAAAATTCATATTTTTAAAAAATCAAAACAATGACAGTATTCTGTGAGCTGCCAGATTGTGATTTCTGAACTAACTGTGAAGTTATGGAATTGGTCACTCAGTTAGCCAAATACCTTCCAGACATTCCCTTGGCAGCTATCTCAGGACCTTAATGTATTTCCAATTTAATTCCTGTAGTTAAATAAAGAACACTTACTAAACATCGCCTTTAAACAAGTCAAAAACAAATAACAAAGCACTTACTAAGCGCCTATTTGTGCAAAGGAGATACAAGACATCATGGAGGGAGTTCGATACCAAAAAATGAAAACAAAAGTGAGTCACAAGACACAGTCTCTACCTACCCCACCCTATATATGAAAACTGCAATACCTAACAGATGATTTTGACATCTGCTGGGCGACAGAGTCTGTAAGGGCTTCAGAAATTGGAAGAGCGAGCTTTCCATGTGCTGGTCTGAGAGCACAGCCCAGCAGAGGGGCACTTAAGCCAGGTTCAAAGAGTGCATGGGATTGGAGTCAGCTGATCACATACTCCTGCAGAGACAGGGTTCTGTGCCAGTAGATTCTGTCACACAACTGCAAGAAGTTGTGGGGTACCATGCTAGAAATATAGACTGACCCCACGGTAGACCCTCCTCTGCCATCTGGGGAGTCTGGGCTTCATCCTGGAGGTTCTTCAGCAGGGATATGGCAGGCATAAGTGGAGTGAATCTGATAGAAAGAGATTCCTCACCCTCCTGATTCCACCAGGATGAGTCTGGGAGCCAGCCCCGGCTCTTCTCCACAGCAAACTCATTCTTTGTCGCTTGCTATCTATTTCAGGTGCATGCAATCTATTTTTATTTAAAATATTTAAGTAGAAGGTAGCCTCTCATACAGCCTCATGCAGACTGAATTTCCTTGGGGTGAAGCAATGCCTTTGTGGAAATGGTCTGGATCCTGGTACAATTCAGAGAGGCAGCAGGCCTTTGAAACAGGCAGTATTTCCTCTTTTTATGATGGTTTCATTTTACATTTTTATTGGCTCTCTACTGATTGCTCCCGGGCTCTCTGACAGGATGTGAGATGCGCTGACATTTATAGAAATCAATACATTAATAAATCACGAAGTTCATAATGTCTGATTTGCTTCTAAATGAGACAGAACTATTATCACCATAAAGTTGCACATAAAATATGCCCAATTGTGATGTATTGTGTAGTCTAATCAAAGGCATTTGAGTGAATAACCTTTCTCCAAAAGAAGGAAACAATCAAAGCTGAATAACTTCATTAATAATTCAAGGTATGTCTGCCCAGGCTTCATTTATTAAGTGCACAGTTAAGAGGCTTCCAAGCTGGGTCCTGGGGAGGTGCCACCTTGACATTTCTCTCTGCCTCAAGGCAGGCACACATACATTCTGCGATGAACTTACTGCAGTCCTTGTACTTGGCAGTTGATGCTCCAGTTGAGGGTAGTGTCCAATCGCCTTCTCCTCTAAGGAAAAGGACCAAATCAATATACACATTGACTGGATTATTAAGGGCAGCAGACAGGAAGCCATGTTTTAACTCTAGAGGGGAAAAGCAGGGTATTTTCTCAATGATCATCAGTTATTACATCTACTTACTGTTGCTTCAGGCCCTGTGTTTTTGGCCTCTACCACCCACCGACTCCATGCTATGTGGCCATCTTCACACTGAGGTAGTTGACACTCTTTCATCCTGTCTTGTGTTTGATTATGACCATTACAGTTGATACAGAAGATAATATTTACATTAGCCAGTTCAGGTCCACCCTGAACTAGCAATTGGGTGTCTCTTTAGAAGAGTAATCACAGACAAGAAAATATTCCCGTGAAGAAGTCCATTAAATGTACTAGATCCATCAAAAAAGGCATAATCATGACTTAGTGTCTAACATAGACAGTGTCTAACATATCACTATTGGATTCTGTTGTTGAGAATGAGCCTTAAAATCATGACCATAATACATAATATAGGAATGACATTTAGCCCCTACTATGTGCATACAAGATTTTATATACCTTATCTCAGATTTATACCTATAAGGTGGGTATGATTATAACTTGACTTAGTCTAATAACCATATTCTTCCTAGGAACAGTGAGCTGATTCTAAAACTATTAATGTGCTTTCTGAGCTCACCAAGACAGGCACTTAATACCAGGATGCATTAGTACTGAATTCAGCAAAAGCTCCCTTGGATGACTTCCATTATTTCTTCATTTGTGATTATCTGATGTACAAAAATATATACTCACCCTGGAAACAAAGGAAGAGTTTATTAGCTTGGATCACAGGGGTGAAGCTTACACTATGAATGTAGGTTTGGTTGTTTAGTATACTAATTTGAAATAGTTAAACTAGAGCCAGGTCATACTTGGGAGATTATCCTCTCAAAAACAGCACCACTGACAGCTTGAACTAGTCCATTTACGTAAGGAAATTGGAAGGTGCTATCTATTAGGTTTTTCTCCCCTTCCCAAAAGCTAGCAGTTACTGGACATTTGCCGGCCCACCAAAGCCAGCTGTCTGATTGAACAGCGTCACCAATTAGCAAGTTGTCCAGGTGTCTTCACAATAGGCATGTGTCCTCCTTCAACAGCAGGCTGAAAGATGGGCTCATCACACCTTACCCTGACCTGGATCCAGTGAGTTTTCCTGGATAATAAAATTCATTGTTAATCTCAGATAAGCCCTCCTTGACTTCTCCTTTGAGAGATTTCTTCAACTTGTCTGTACCTTCATTTTTTCATCTTGACACTAAAAATGCCCTTTCTCCCCAAACACTCTTCACTTTCAATGAATTGTCATTTCAGCTCCTTAGTCAAAAGGAGTAATATACACTCGTCCATGCATCCTCTTATTTCCTGCAGAAATAGTCTACCTACCCATTCATCTAAGCACCAGGCCCTCTCTCCCCAGTGGGGATGCTGGGCAGCCATGCTCATTAATGGGCTATCTCCATGTGCTGGACCCTCAGGGCACTGCCCTGCAGAGTCCAAGGAAGTGGCGGGAGGTTTCTCTATGCAGCATGAGTGCTGGCTGGTGGCAGGATTTAGGCCTCATTTGACTAATTGCCCCCTAGAGCTGCAGAGACTGCTGCAGCTACCTAAGTAAATCATCAGAAATTTCACCCTAGGGCACTTTTTCCAGACAAAAAGATCCACTTAAAACATCATCTAGACATTTCTGCCTGTGGCTGAAATTCTACCAGTTCTACCTTGTAGCTCAGCCCAGGGCCTAGCTGCTCTAAGATGTTGCTTTGGAGTGAGGGGACATAAAAGTCCCTATTGTACTTGGCCTGAAACACCTTTCCGGGTTCTTCTATCTCCAACCCTGACATCTAGATAAGTCTTTTCCCGGCTGTTTGGTTTTTCAACCTTGGTCAAAAAATAGATGAACATCATACTGTCATGTAACAAACAGAACTTGACTTATTCTGTGTAGTGAGTTTGTAGATTATTACTCATTGCATTACATTTCTCACAGTTCATTTCTGAGACTTGATACCCCTCCTCCAGGAAGATGTGAGGAACATTTGACACTCCCATCCCTACATAAATTCACCTCTATGCTAACCTAAAAACACCTTTGCTGTAGGAGAAAGGGCAGTAAAGTGAAATACACTGTGCATTGAAGAATTCTCAAGTCATTTGATCTTTAAAAACCATCTATCTAATAAAAGTAGCAACACTCAAAGGTTTTTTTTTTTGGTAGAACTCTGTTTTTCCAGTACATTTTCAGGACCAAGGTGTAAATGAATGAGAAATGTATAAATTCAATTTTGCCTAAAAGGGGCAGGAGGGGCTTCAAGATTAAGAGAACAAATGCTTGGAGCAAAACATGATTTGAGTTTTATTGAACCGGGAAGACTGAAAAAAATATCTGGAACACTCAGAAAATCTTTATCAGGCCCAGCTCAGCACTCCTGGGACTCGTTGTTAAGTATATAAAATTCAGAGCTGATGAGTTGTGTGCACTGCATGTGTCTGAGTGGATTTTTGACTCATCTCCAGGCCTCAGCTGTAGAAATCTAAGCTTTAAGGTTTAAAGACCAAAGAGTACATTTTCCCCCTCTGCTGCAGGAAGGCACCAATGTGGATTTTTGACTCTTGACTACGGTATGTTGAGGGAGTCGTCAGTCAAAAGGTGCTGATCCCATTCTGAACAAATCAATCAACCGTATTTATTGGGAGAGGAAAGTTGGCATTTTCAAATACCAGCATGCTACAACTAATATAGTTTCTACTGTAACCAACAGAGTTTAGGAGACAATGAACCCCTGGAAATACCAAATATAGGATTTTATGAGGAAGCATAACATTCTGCACTTTTGTGCATATTGTCATATAAATGATTTGCAGTTTTTCTAAATTTCCCTGTGGAAACAGCTTTAACAACATCCCAGAAGTTTTAATATGTCATATTTTCATTATTTTAGTTCACAGCACTTTCTGTATTTCCATGATATTATTTTGATACATGGCTTACCTGGAAATTGCAACTATGCTATATTGTCTGAATGCTTTCTAGTTTTCTTTTTTGCAATTGATATTTAATTCCAGTCTGGACAAAAAGCATTCTGAATAACTGATTTTCCAAACTTTATTGAGATTGGCTTGATATCCCAGGAAATGGTCAATTTTGATAAATATTTGAAAAGGATGTATAGTAGGCTATGATTATTGGGTACAGAATTCTATATGTGTCAGTGAGACCAACTTCATTAATTATATTGCTCAGATTTTTGTGTTCCATATTGATTTTTTTTCTCTGCTTGCTTTACAATTTCTGAGCAAAGTGTTCTAAAATCTGTAGCTCTGGTTACAAATTTATTTCTCCTTTTAATTCTTTCCAGTTTAGCTTTATATATATTTTGAAGCTATATGGTTAGTATATACTAGTTTAGAATTCTTAGGTCTTCTGAGCTAATGGATCATTCTACATTATGAAAGTCCTTCATTTTTAGAAAAGTTCCTGATCTTAAAATTTACTTTGATGTGAACACAGACACCCCAGGTTTTCTTGATTTGTTTTTGCATAATATATCCTTTCCCATCGTGTTACTTTTACCTTTTATTTGTCCTTACGCTTGTAAGAAGTATTTAATTAGAGTTTGGCTTTTATCTGATGACCACCTTGTGTGGAAGACTATTTGTCTTTATATTGCAGCACAATGTTTTTCCTATATGGTTTTCTTTTGTGTTTATCCTGTTTGGCATTTGGAGCGCTTCTTAAATTTGTGGCTTCATATATTTTACCTACCCATTTATTTTTAAATAAAGTCTTGCTTAAAACCCCTCCAAATATTCCTTCATTATCATTCTTTACTGTCCCTTTTCAAGGGGGGCTCCAGTTGTACATATGTTAGAATTTTTCATCATGCCCCATATATGTGCTCTTCTCTTCATTTTCTCTCTCTCTCTCTCTCTCTCTCTCTCTCTCTCTCTCTCTCTCTCTCCCCCATATATTTTTATACTGGCCTTCCCAGAAAATCACTAATTTTCTCTTCCTCTGTTCCTAACTTGCAGTTAAATTGGTCTATTCTGTTGATAATTTGGGATAATATATTTTCAATTCCAGAATTTTAATGGGCTACTTGTATGTACTCTGACTCTTTGATGGAATGCTCCAACTTGTTTATATATGTTCTCAAGCATGTGCTTACCATAATTTTGAAGCCCGTGCCTGATCAATCAGGTATCTAAATTACCTATAGCTCTACCATTACATTTTATTTTTTTTATCTTGGTCCTATAGTTGGTCTTGTTTCCTACTATGCCTAGAAAATTTTCACTGAATGCTGGACATTAGAGTAAAAAGTGCATAAACTATTTAGTTATGTCTTCAACTTCTGGAAGGTAATTAAAGGAAGATAAACTTGATCCAGGCAGGGATTGCACTGTGTTGAGGCAGGGTGCCATGCTAGCACTCCAGTATCTTCAAACAAAGGGGATACTTTTAAATCTTTCTTTCTATTTGTATTCAGTGGAGTTCAACTGTGCCACCAGAGAATCTACTGTTCTTGGGTCTTTCAGCATCTGCACCTTTGTATAAGATGTCCCTTCTTCTCATCCTTCAAGACTCAACTAAGTTAGTCTCTTCCTTTGACACCTTCTCTGATGTTCCTTCCTTCCAGTTTGTATCATCCAGGTGGCACTGACTAAAAACAACTTCTTCTTTCTGCTCCTCTTCCTCCTCTTTTTCTTCCACCTCTTCCTCCTCCTATTCTTCCTCCTTCTCCTCCTCTTCCTCCTCCTTCTCCTTTTCTTCTTCTTCTTGTTCTTCCTCTTCTTCTTCTTCTTCTTCTTCTTTTCTAGTTCTTAGCCATATCCACATTGGTTTGGAATGATTTGCCAATGAAGAGTTAAGACCAACAGCCCATACCATCCTACCTACCAGTATGCCATGTTTGTCACATAATGTATCTTTAATTTAACATTTGAAAATACATTACAGCATCGCTTGAAAAAATCTATCTGGATTCACTGGGTTTAAATTCCCTGCATGAAAACAACTGAATGAATAATAGCTTTTACCTTTCTTGGGGGCAATTGCCCCAGTTCTCAGTACCCACTACACTTTATAGTCATACACTTATCATCATACTCATCCAAATGCCCTGCCAATAACTACTGGCATTTGACTTTGCAACCCCTGTTTTAAGTGTGTGTCTTCCCTCTAGTCTGAGAACTGCGGGTAAATAAACATTATATCTTTTCATCTGTATTCCAATACTTACTACATTCTTGGCATGCCAGAGAAAGTCAATCTACATTTGTAAATCTATCACAAGTTCTGTTTATATTTCATTTTCTATCTCTATGAAAATGCTACCTAGTTTCAGGGCAATGAAATGCTTTGATATTGTAACAATGGATATAAGACATTATTCATTTGTCAAGATCCATACAACAGTACAACTTGAAGAATGAACTCTAATTTAAACTGTGGATTTCCATTAGTATTCATATATCAATATCAGTTCATCAGATATTAGCTCATCAGTTATAACAAATACTGTGTACTACACCAATGCAAGATGTTGATAATAGAAACTAGGAGAGTGCATGTATGAAAATTGTCTTTACTTTCTGTGCAATTTTTCTATAAATCGAATACTGTTTTAAAATATAGTTTATTAGTAAAAATAAATAAATAAATACAAATACCACCTAACCTGAGAAATCAAAGGAGCAACTAAATCTGGCAAAATAAGTTTCTCTCATGGGATACAGATCAGAAGACAACTGATACCCAGTTAGGTATTCTTCCCTTTTTAGGAGCAGTAGGGGAACACGCTGTTCTGGTCTGGGGTTGTGAGTGGGGGGCAGGGATTAAAACACACTGTTGATGGTTTTACACACTGTTGATCAGGGATGCTGGCAAGACAGGAGGAAATTCAAATAAGAACCCACAGTGGAAACAGGCTGAATGCAAAAGAGACTTGAAAAGGCCAACAGGAAACCATCAAGGAGAGTTTCCCAGGGCTTTGGACCTATCCAGCCACTATCCATGGGTAATTCACTAGGTCTGATATTTTGTCTTGTGTTTTATATTTGGCATCACAGGGACTTACACTGCATTCCGTTGCCACATATTCTAATGTGCTAACTCTTATCTTCAATAATGCTTTTCCTTTTTGGCATCTGAGTTGCTTATCAAGCATAAGGAAAAAGAGGAAAGAAAAAAAGAGGGAAGAAAAAGCAAATACTTGTAGATTGTAAGCTCCATGAGAGCAGGAAACTTGTTTTATTCTCCAATGTATACACAGTACAGACTTCACTGATATGGTGATAATTGTTGAGAAAACAAATGAATCATTCTACAAGATATGCAACTTCAAAGCACAAAGAAGTAGAAAGGGCTAGTGGTGGAATCTCCTCATCATGTAGGCTAACTTATGCCACTCTTCAGTCAAATGTGGACATTTCCAAAGACCTACCCACATCCATGTATCCTCTGCCACGTGCCATCCCATCTCTCTTCAGGCTGCATGACTGCATGGCTGAGGGCATGCTCAGTGAGCCAGGTCACTGAGAAGTGACCCCTTTGCTCCTGCCTGTCCAACCACGGGGAAACCATGGGGAGGTAGCCCCTGCTCTGCTAATGAGTGGCCTCTGCATCTGTTGAGCTGGATGTGACCTGGACACCCTCAGAGTGGCCTCTCCATTCACAACAGAAATGTATTTTGCTTTTTCTATGAATGGATTTGGTAAAATGTCTTCTTACTTTTTCCTAGACATCGCCTGGTGGTATTACCAGTATCAGAGAGGTAAAAAAGCTTAAACTAACTTGGCTTGGTCACATTATTTGCAAAGGAAGCACTTCTGAATCAAGTGTATATTTTGTAATTGGTCTTCACATCAGCTTTCTGTCCTTCCTTGTTAAGAAATTTCACTTAGATAGAAACATTTGTTATTTTAGAGATAAGTTAGAGTATCCTAAAGTATTGATATATTTTCTGTTCATAAGTAAAATGACTTATATAAAAACTCAGAGCTGATTCATTCAAGTGTAGTAACTAAGTAATTACTTAGAACCTATGGCCAGAATGTCTACAGTCTGTGTTTCCCTGTGGTCTTGACTTCCAATCCAATCAATATTTTCTGAGATAGTGTTTCATTATCTGCTTTTACCTTATTATATTTATTACCTATGGTCGAGTTCAAGTCCCTTGGGCAACAAACAGCAGGATGTATTGAAATAAACTGATCATGAGGGAATATATTATGTGGATAAAATAAGGGAAAGATGGATGAGTGAGCAAGTAAGTGGATATGAACAAGAACCCAAAACTCAATTCTGTGGCCAGACAGACAGGAAAAAAATGGGCTCAAAAAGTCAAAGAGAGCAACAAGAAACCTTAGAGGCTCTAGCTTCCTGAGGTAACAAGCCATGCACAGCTCTAGTGGACAGTTCCCCTGTGAGAATCGGGGCCTGAGTTTTCAAAGAATCCCATTTTCCAAGAAGAGAGGAAGCCAAACTAGCACATAAATCTCTCATCATTAAACATTAATGCCTATCATTAGACCATGTTCAGACTAGGGCTTACCATTTTGTAACCTCCAAGCTACTCACAAATGAGTGGGTATAAAGTCCAACCCAGAGACACTGTACTGAAGAAATTACTTTCCAGTCCAGGGAAAAGGATATGATCGCAGTCTTTGGGCAGGAACCTGACAGAAGAAACACCTCACTGGGGAGAAGACCAAAGGCTCAGGTCCTTCCACTGCCCAGCCTGAGGGCCTTGCTTGTGCACAGCCCCTGCTTGACAGGAAGATCACTGTGAGGCTGGTTACAAACCACTTTGTAGTTGGCACTCAAGGGAAGCAGAAGCCACTGGAGGCACGTGGAAGCCAGATCTGATGATGGAAGAGGCCTGGCTGGATCTGAGGTCCAGCTTTATCACTGATTTCTTATAGTACCTAACATTCACACAAAACCAGTCAGTGAAACTTTGAAAGATATCTCTACGCTAGCAAGTCGTTAGCATAGACTCCATGTGTTTAAACGAATTCAGTAAAAGTACAGCATTATTATTATTCATTGTTTTTTACTCTGAGAAATTCAAAGCCTTCATTCCACACTTAGAATGGTCTGAGACTTTAAAACATTAAGAGTCATTTAGTCTGAATCATCTACTATTCCATCTGGGAATTTTGGGTATAGCACCATCTATAATTGATTGTTCTATTTATATCCAGTGGTAAAGATTCATCACTTTGTGAGTCACTCATAGTTATAAAATCACCTTATCTGTTAAGATATGTCTTCTAAATATCAGATGGGGAGGACAAGAATCCTCCTACTTCCTGGCACACACACAAAATTGCTTGGAAACACTTTATGGGCATTTTAAAGTACTTTGTAAAGAGAAGTCATTCTAAGTGATTCTTAATGCATAATGTAATAATTTCCATAATATTAAATCTCTAGACTCATTTTAATATATATCATCCAAACTAAATCAGACTTAGTAACTGGTTCATCACTGTGTTTAATAATGAAAATAATAACAAGCAATGTTTGGCACTAAGGACTTTTCACAACTCTCAGAAGAAATTGTCAAGGAAGCGTCCCATGCTTTAATTCTGTGTTCTTTTTCTCCTGCCAGGGAGCTGGGCCAGCCTTCTCTCTTTACCAAGATTCCCTGGGCAACATTAAGAAAATTTCTGAGGGATGATAGACAGGATGTGAAAACTAATGTAGCCTCTCCTGATATTTCTTCTGAATATATTTACAGTGGCCAAAACCATGAAGCTACAAAGAGAGGGAAGGGAGAGCCAGTATGGAGCAGGGGAACACCCACCTGCAGGCATCCCAAGAAGGTTGCCACAGCTGTAGACCCGTTTAATCAGTATTTTCCAAATAAAAATCATGATTCATGATGGTCACCACCAGCACAAGTTCACACAGGAATACATGTGAGAATAGAGTACATCTCACATTACTGAGAGACATAATTATTTCATGAAATTTTTGCTTATATTTATTTTTATACTGTATTGTGTTTTTACTATAAGGTACTGAGTTAGGCCTCTGATATCCACAGGCAGACTGTTTCCCAGTGTTTTGACCTCACTGATGCTAATTTCCTTCTATCACTGATGTTATCACGGACAATTACAGGATGATGAAAAATCAAAATAAAACAAGAGCTTGACCATCAAAATTCAAATATTCCAGTATGACAGAATCCATATGATATGAAAATTGAACCTGCTGGCCTGATAGCAAACAAATCATTTATTAATAGAGTCCAGTTCCAAGTTAATGAAATGACTTTACCAGTTGATATTTCTATAATTACTTAGTACATTTTAATAAAGGTGTTGGGAAGCAAGTGTCATTTCTGAATCAGAAAGAGTCTTTCAGACTTCTGCAAAACAAAAAAATTTCCCTGAGCTTGTCAGGAATAACAAAAAGAATCAGAATATTCTTATAAAAATATTTTGTGCTTCAGAATAAGATAAACCTTGCCAGGCAAACTAGACACTTTCAAATATACATCCTCTCTTCCAATGATAAATATTTCCCTTTACTTATTTATATTTTAACATGATTTTGCTTCTTATTATTCCTTTATTGGAGTTACCTAGGAAGCACACAGAGAGAATCCTCGAGGACCAATAGAAGGGATACAAGAACCTCTACAGCTCCTTATGAAGATTTGTGGAATATATACACAGTTAAACATTTTTATTAAAGTGCATTTGATTTAATGCTAAGAGATTTAAACCAACTATCATTTTCTATTTAAAATTAGTTTAAAATACATAAACTATGTGTATGTTAGTCAGCTTTCCCACTTCTGGCACCAAATACCCAACACTCACAACTTAAAGGAGAGGTTTCATTTAGCTTACAGTTCCAGAGGGTTCAGTCTTTATCTTGCTGGCTACAAGGCAGAAACTTCATGGCAGAGGGGACAGAAGAGACAAGTGCTTAGTTCACAGTGGCCAGAAATCAGAGGCGAGGATGAGTACCAGAGAGGAGGGAGCAGGGGACCAGATATAGACCCCAAGGTCACATCTCCATGACCCACCCAGACATACCAAAACTGTGTGTGATTCCCTAGGCATCTCTCAAGTCTGTAAAGTTGACAAGTTTAATTGTCACATCATGTGAGTTTTCTGAGTTAGACCAAGGTGAAAATTTTTCCTTTTTTCCTTTTTCTTTTGGAGATTGGCCCTTTGATTTACATAGAAATGTTTCAGTATTTAGGTAATTGCTGTTTAACTCACTAGCTACAAACACAACAATAATTAAAGGCACTGTAAGAATTATGAGTAAATTGGCCACTTGCTGCTATGTTGTATAAACAGAGTATCTTATTTATATTGAACCATCTGCCTTACTCCCAGCAGGATAAGGTGATATGTGTTGCCCAGCAAATAAGAAAGATAACAATTTGGAATTGTTACCATGTTATTGGAGCCTTTCCCAAATATCCATTACTTTTGGGAATATGTACAAGATACAAACTTACTTTAATGGATTACTTTCATATTAGGATCAAGGTTTCAAAAGAGAAAGCGAGAATGGCAGAGAAATTCTGGCAAAAAGAAATCAACTCCTGATTAGAGAAATGCCTAAGTTTAATGTACCTGCTCACCCTGTTCTCGACTGTAGACGCTTGGCCTGTCCTTTCTTTCACTAATCGTGGGTGAGACATGGTGTGTGTCCGTTCCCAACAGACTGCCCATCTCAGTAGTATTTTGCAAGCCCAGATTTAGAATTGTTCAGTATATAGATATGACTGTCTGCATGACAGTAACAGACAGAGAAAGTTAGACAGTCTCTTAATCACTTTCCTCATCACCGAAACACATACTTGGTGCACACAGCTTAAAGTAGGAAAGGTTTACTTTGACGCACCGTTTTTTTTAGAGGTTTCAGTACTTAGCCAGCTGCCTTCAAGACACGGAAGGAGGGCAGAGAGGCATGGCGGAGGACACACAGTTCCTGGTAGGGCAGCAGGAAGCAGAGAGAGGGAGCGAGGGAGGAAGGAGGGAGACAGACTCTTCCAAGCCACTCCCCCAGTGACCACCTCCTCCAACCGGGCTTCACCTCCCAAGTCACATTTAGCTGTAAACTCCTCAGTGAATTAGTCCACTCCTAAGCATCATAACCCATGATCCCATCACCTCCCCAAAGCCTCACTTATGATCCCGTGAGGCTATAAACCACTACAGATGGCAATTTAGTCTTGATTGGAATAATTTTAAAAACATTCTGTTAAGATCCAAAAGAAAGCATTCATTTATCCCCCTGTGATGATAAAACATGGAACATATCACGAGTTTGTGAACTTTGTGCTCCTTCATTGGGAGATGGGCAGATTTCTTTCTTCAACTGATAAATACTTTCTAAACAATTACTGTGATATCACATTGTAGTATCTATGGGAGACACAGTTAAACTACTGCTTCCAATTGTTGCTAAAGTCCTTCAAATGCCTTAGAAGCTTTTACTAATACAAAGTAGCCCCCATTGAAGTCATTTTCCTAAAATTCAAGGACATCTGGAAGATGTTATAAATAATATACTGTAAAGTGCATTGAGATTTTTGTTTGATTTGTGGTGCTGGGACTTAGACCCAGGGCCTTGTGTATGCTACAAAAGTGATCTACCACTGAACTATATCCCCAGGCCACCATTCAGAATTTTTAAGTTAATATTTAACATCCCATAATTTGAACTTTTTACTAAGACATAATAATCATTCCCTGATTAGCCTACATGATGAGAGCTTACGGTTTTTAGTAGATTTGTTTTCCTTTGCTGTTTTGAGGGTCCTTCTCATTCTGCTCACTGAATTATGATTGCATATTCAGAAGATTCAGTGAGAAGTAATTCAAATATGTAAAAAGGATGTTTTGAAAAAAACGTTTTCGTGTGGCTGTGTTTTGAGCATTCCTGCACGTATCTTAGATGGTGACTCTTCTCCCTTTGGGTGTCTGTCACAACTAGAGTAAGAGAATGGACAGCTCTCAAGACAGAGACTGGGCAGGAGAGAGGAGTCCAAGGCAGAAGGTCATTGGCATTATAGCCTAGGCTAACACTCTATATCATAGGTCATAATACCACTTCTTTGATAGCCCAGACTGTAGTCTGGCCAGAGTGCCCAAGGTCACACTCCAATGCCATCTCCTCTGGTTCCAGATAAGATTGAAGATGAGCTGGAGATGACCATGGTTTGCCACCGACCTGAGGGACTGGAGCAACTTGAGGCCCAGACCAACTTCACCAAGAGAGAGCTGCAAGTTCTTTATCGTGGCTTCAAAAATGTAAGACCCACATAGGCTCTCACTCCAGTGGGACTTCCCACTGGAAGCAAAACTCTCCCAAATGCAAAGGGAGTTCCCACGGAAGCTTCCCAGCTATGTAGTTGTATAGAGAAGGCCACCTCTATAAAGGACACTTGAGAGCAAGACCACTTGGTGAGAAAGCAAGGCTCTAGATCAAGGATAAGGCCATAAAACTGGGCCACTACACAGAACCTTCACAGGATGATGTGACTTTGGAGAATTTGCCCTGGTGCAGGAGCCAACCTGAGCTAAACACATTCACACTTTCAATGAGGTTGGTACCCCCAAAATAGCAAGATTCATCTCTGCTGACTCACATAATCTGATGTGTAAGCCTGAATGGCCACTATGTTAGTTTACCATGAAAATATACCAAAGCAGCCTGACACTCATCCTCTTGCTGGGATCTCCCATTCCTGGGCATTACAGAGGAAACCAAGTTAAACTCCAAGGTAGACTCAGAGGACTGGGAGTTAGTAGTTGCTTCATATTTATGAGTACATCTCTGCCTTCTCAGACTGCTTTGTGAGCTCTCAGATATTGAATTTTTTAAGCTTAAATCTCATAACACATACTCCAAATACTTGGGTGGATGGGATAGAGGGTGGTGCTTCTGGTCACACTCCTTTACTCATAGCCTGCAGCTAGAGTTATGTCAATTCCAAAGTGACTGTAGTCTCTGTTTCCCAAGGTGCAAGTTGATCAGGATTCACACACATCTTGGAAGTCATCTGGCAAGCTCTGGGATGTGCCTGCCTTCTCCTACAGCTTCAGCTGTGCCTTTCATGTGCCTGGCTTGCTACCATTAGGGCTTCTTTCCTTTTCATCTTGAAGAGGCAGTTATAGCAGCGGGCAGCTGGGTGGGAAGGTTGCCCTTGGGTACTGGGCTGAGAGGAAACAACATCCAGAAAAGAGAACTCAGCATTGCTTGGCATCTACTGTGAGTTTGGCACCACATAACAAAGATTGATATATTGAATTCCTGTTACCCTTGCTGGGAAGGTACTCTGAGCCCCATTCTACAGGTAAAGATACTGAGGATCAGAAACTGACTTGGCTGAAGTCACAAAGCTTAGAAGCAGCTTACCGCAGATCTTCTAATCTTCAATCCCCAATTCTTTCCAGCTCAAGGGTCCCTCTT